>CM046046.1:38353704-38531204 GCA_025215565.1 Flaveria ramosissima
TATATAGATAGATATATAGATATATATATACACATATATATATATATATATAGATATATATAGATATATATATATATATATATATATATATATATATATATATATATATATATATATATATATTAATATCCGGTAGTATGTAATTTATTTCTTACTTTGAAAAATAAACATTTTTCCATAACTTTCTATAATACATGTTAATAACCCAGTAGCGTGTACTTTGTTTCTTTCTTTGAAAAGATAAAAACTTTTTTTTCATAACTTTATTTATATAATGTTTTATAAGATTTTAAATATATCATTTTGATATTCTTTATTATTTCTACGTTTTGATATGAATTTTCTTCAGAAGCAAGACGTGTTAACGGTTACAAGGTTTAACAGATTCCCGTCGCACAACACATGAATTTTACTAGTTAATTTATTTTTTGAGTGTTTTGTGTTTTATATCATAGATTAAACTTATTTTGGTACAAAATTGGCCAAAAGCTTAGTATTTGTAAACACGAAGATACGTATATAGCTTGCTTGCTTAGTATATGATGGTGTTGCCATAACATCATAACATGCGTCTCTTGCTCTTTTATTGTTTTTAGCTTCGAGTAGTAAGACGTCATTATTACACTCATCCTTGGCAACAACATTTACCTCATCAGATTTTTTTGTTCACGCTTTGAACATTGAATCTTAATATGTTCAATCTCATCACAACTTTAGCACTTCACATTCTTCGAGTTCTAGACGCACTCCTCCCTCGAATCCTACTGCTCATGTTATTTTTCTTTTCGCTGCCAACATATAACAACCCAGAAGATGATCCACCGCTAGTGCGTTTCTGGCAAATTTCCTCACCTAGCATAATGTCCAAGACCCCCTCAAATGTTAACCCATCAGTCCCACATAACTAGTAACAACCATTACAAATCCAGACCAACCATCAGGCAAAAAAGATAACAGTACTACAGCTTAAGTCTTCTCACCAAACTTTATGCCCACAAAAGCTAACCTAGACATGATCAAGTTGAGATCATTAATATGGCACGTAACTGAAGCACCCTCATTCATCCAAGTCATAACTATATCCCTCGTCAAAAAAACCTTATTGATATTTGACGGCTTCTCATACATATTTGTTTAGGGTTTAATGATAAAGACATTTTATTCTTCTCTTATTTTAACATTACAAATTTTAACACCCATAATGTAACAGTGTTTACGACTTTAGTAAAAACATATTTGTTAGCCCTATCACGTAGCCCGTGATACAAATCCTAGTTGTGTAAAACGCGTTGAATATTAAAAGTGGTTTACTTGGTATTAATATGAACTGAATATTAATTCTAACAGTTGTTACTTGTTAGAGTGTCACTATCTACCATTCATCGAATAAGCGATTGGGTCTACATTATTATTACTTTGAAAGTAGCATGTGCTTTCCTGGTCAGCTTTTAGTTGACCGATAATTTGGATGATCATCGTCAACTATTTTTCGTGGAACTTCCATCTTAATATATTTATTTTTATTATTATTATTTTCTATTTTTTCTCTTGTAATTCCCGACCAACGTAAACATACTTTAATACTTTATTTAACAAATTTGCCATTGTAGTTAGAATATCAATATTGTCAATCATGTAACATATGGGGAAGTTAGAATATAAGTTTTTTTCCCATATGTACTGTATAAAATTATCATGCAATAAAAAACATGCACAAGTTTAATTATCATTTAAAGCTGCGGAATTATTACGTATAATGTATTTTTGCATGATAATTTCGCTTACGGTGTTAATTAATTTCTTAGCCAAATAATCTTATTTTCTAGCATTATAATTTCCAAGTTTTTTCAGCTCGAGTAATCGTTTTTCTCTCAACTTGTTTCGTCCATCATCATCTCGTTTCGTCCTTCTCCGTTCTTCCGGTAGAAGGTACCTTCTTCAAAGAGCCAAAACAAGTCAAACAACAACCTTGTATGATAGTACGTATGTATACTAATTCTTTTCTCATAATTAACTTTACTTGTAGGTATCCAATTGTAATTCAATAAAGTAAAGAACCTACTATATATTTTTATTTTTCCTTTTTATCTAAAAGAAAAAATGAAAAGGTTGAATGGTACTAGATATTTGCAGTAATGATTGTAAGTGTTGGGTCCCTTGCGTGTGAACAAAAAATAAAAAGCTAATGACATTCAACGGATTCAAATTTTAGTTGTTCAAAGATGGACAAAGTGGGTCCTCTAGCAAAAATAATTGGTTTAATAAAGTTTAAGGATAATTATATTGATAAATGTATTATAACAGCTATATATGTTTCGGTTACATTTTAACAATATAATTGTTATGGTAATTCTGTTGAATTCATAAAAGGTGTATTTCATCATTGTAATGACTTAATACAAAAATATTATTACAGAAATACTTTCTAATTTCTAATAATTTTTATCAATAATAAACTGACATTACATGACCTAAACCGAGAATAATACAACATGAATCTTGTAACTTTGATAACGTAACACGCTAAATGAGTGGTGTGATACATCAAGGAAAAGAAAGCATAAAGCATATATACAATCAACGTGGTATGCACTATATATGGTTGTTACTATAATCTTTTCTTAGCTTTAACTATATTCCTTTAAACATCAAACAATAATATTCTATTAAGATACTATATTAATTAGTTGTTACACTAAAGAAAAAGAAAAGGTAGCATCCTGTAGATCTATAGATGGTTTAGGTTTTTGTTAAGCATGTTATATAATATATTAAACAGCAACTTAAGAGCTACAATATATTTTTAACTTTTTACATTTAAACACTAGACTTTAGGTTTTTATAGATTAAACACAAATTGTTACTAATATTTATTTATGCTTAAACACAAATGATTATTTGACCCCCCTAAGTTTCTATAATTCTGGATTTATCACAGTACAACTTTTTTTTAACTAATTTTTACGTTTGTACCGGTATGAGTCGAGTCAAATATAAAATGTTTTTGTGCATGTTTTTATATAAACTTTAAGATAATTTACATTTTGACGTTCGCTTACGTTTGGACGTAAGTTTT
The DNA here is from genome assembly GCA_025215565.1 of Flaveria ramosissima. NCBI lineage: Eukaryota > Viridiplantae > Streptophyta > Magnoliopsida > Asterales > Asteraceae > Flaveria > Flaveria ramosissima. Next base: position 38,356,781 of record CM046046.1, read on the forward strand.
GTTTAGAAATTAGTCAGGTCAAATATAAAATGTTTCATTTGACGATATAAACCGAGTTACTCTACGTTTCAACGTAAATTTAGTTTGAAAACGAGTCGGGACGATTGCAATCTATGTGTTTTTTTAACTGTACACTCAGACTTCGTCTACGTTTCGACTAATTTTGTTTGGAAAAGAGGCGGGTCAAGTATAATACCTTTTCGTTCAACGGTATAAATTCGAGTTACTTTACGGTTTGACGAGAATTCGGAGACAATTTGGCTCGATTGTTAGTTTATATTTTATTACGCAGTGTAAATGCCGCCGCAACACGCGGGCGGTAAAAACTAGTGTGGATAATATTTGAAAACCTTTAATTTATACGGTTCGTTTTAATTAACAGGCAGCAAACTCATATAAATCCTGATATTAAATCATGGAGTTCGTTGTTAAGTTAACTGTTAAGCATATATATGTACAAACTATTTATAAAAAAAATATCCTAAACCACATAAACATCATCATACGCGTCATCATATTATATGCACATCATGATATTCATATATTTCTTCTATAAGTAGAGCTGAATACTCCATCTCCACCAACAACTTGAGAATAACAATTATAATTCAACATGTCTGGACCTCCATCCCTTTCTTCAGTCAGGAAGCCTGCAGCTTCTTCTTCTTCTTCTTCCTCTTCTTCGTCGCGTATTACGCGCGACAAACCGGTGTCGTTTCAGCGACCGATTGATCAGCAAAAGGCTCCATCACATGGAGATGTGGATCCACGAGCAAAGAAGTCAGATGCTCAGCAAGTTCAATCTGGAAACACTGCTACTTAACCCACCCTCAGTTGAAGATCAATGAAGATACTATGTATTGATGCCCATGGAAATATATAAATAATTGTAACTTTATCAAATCTACTAGAAATAAATGACTGTAACTTTATCTATAGTTAATGTGTTTGAAAAGTTTTTTAGATATATCGATCTTGTGTTTTACTTTAGTTCTCCAAATCAATCAAATTTTTAGTTTATTTGTTTATAAGATAGATCTGGTGGATCTTAGACTCGAACCGAGATGCTCTAACACCACTCGCTAATTTTGTGTGAGAATATTGTTGCAACAATAAAACGTTCAAATCAAAGCGTGTATAGTAGAAGAGAGAAGAAAGATAACACGAGACATATAGTAAAGTAGTGTAATTAAATGCCTTAATTAAGAAGTTATTTACTGAAAGTTCTTCGTAAACGGTAGATATCACTCTCAAAGGAATAAAGAAGTCATCACATTTTTGTCTCACCAGCTCATATTGATAGTGATATCATCTTGCTAGTCTTGCTAATGATCGTCGTTACATCGCACTAACATGATATTCATCGCCAATTATAAAAAGAAAATTGTGTATACAATGATAGCTCCCAACCTCTTCGGTTGTTAAACATACCATAAACTATAAATTATACCCTGTATATTTTATACATAGCAAGGCTACAAATAAGGTCTGAAAAGGATGAGATGTAGACAAACATTACCCCTATCCGAGGGGATAAAGAGGTTGCTTCCAAAAATAACTTTAGCTCCAATAAATATATTCAAAACATATCACACAATATGAAGGGAACACAACCTGACATACTATGTTAAACAGTTCACCACTAGAAGCAAACATTAGTAATACATGAGCAAACAGAATGTACTAAGAAATCCTCTTCTATTGTTTACCATCTAGAATCTTTTATACTAGAAGTTTTAAGAGCTTAAAGATCTTGCAAAATTTGTTTAAAATTTTAGAGATTTTGAGTCACAAGATAAAGAGTGTCGACGTGCGAAATGACCGGCCATTTAAGCAGAAAAAAATAGTTGATTATCTCTCATTAAGCACTCACATTACAATCTGATCTAAAGCTATAACAACTTTACGCTTTTTATGTTTTCAAGTACCTTCGGCATCACTTGTTTGATTTGAAAACCTAGTTTTTAGTTAACATAATTTATTAGCAAGCTACCATTGTCAAAATGCATAGAAAATAGATACCATTCTAAAACATACAGTCACTACCATTTTATTTTACAACAATCACAGATATAATATACTCAAATTGCAAATAGTTTACAGAATTCATATCTGCTCTCGTAGCTCAGTTGGTTAGAGCACCCGTTTAGTAAGCGGGAGGTCTTGAGTTCGACTCTCAACGAGAGCATCTTTTTGCATAAACTTTTATTGGTCTGGGCTTGGGCCGACTATTAAAAAGGTCATACAGAATTTGGGCTTCAGCCCATTTGCATTTTCTATAATCCAAATTACATATAACATATGTACTTATATAGTTTCATGACTTGGATTATTGATAAATTGGTTACATTATATAATCCGGTGCGAATTCAGCTCAGCTCAATTATGAGAAAAAATAATTTGAATAAATACATATATTTTCTATTTTCTATTAGAAGAATAAAAATTATAAATATGTATTTCAAAAGTTCCTTAGAAATTCAGGAATTTGAGTTCTATTCAAAAAAAAAATATTAGATTTCAATTCGGATGCTAACCCGTATCAAATTTCCAAAACTGAATTCGAATTCGATTCGGTTTTCAGTTTCTCAATAGTGCAATTCGAATAGTAAGCACACTTGAAATGGGATAACTCCAATCACTTTGGAAGAACAAGCATTTTTTACATTAACATAGAAACAGGAGGGTTAACGGTGGCTTAATTAATACATCAAAAAGAACCATACCCATATCAAAGTTGAAGCAGTTTTCGACGCCAGCTTAAGACTGCGAACGCTATACTTAGAAGAACAATGCCAAAAGAAGAGCTTTCTTACATAGGGGTGGCTGCAAGTTTTTCAAAAGCAACCTCCAAATCATTGATTTGCTTAGAAACAAGCTGCAAGTTTGATTGCAACCTCATAACTTCTTTCTCCTTCACTTTCTGCATCGTCGCAGCCTGCGCTATCTTTTCTTTCAGCACCTGCATCTCCAATTTTAGTCGATCAATCTCTTTCTCGACTAGAGACTTTTCATGATTGCAGTTTTCAAGCTCTTTTTCAACTTCTTTACGCCTATCCTCATGCTGGCACACTTTGCATTTTATAGATAGCAACTCGTTTAAACGGCCTCGAATTGAACCAACGTCAAACCCATGAGTCTCCAACTCACGTAAAGTTTCCAAACTGTCGTTCATCACCTCAACAGGATCGTTTGCTTGCAAGTCTGAAAGCCTCTGAACAAGATTCCCAAATGTGACCATGCGAGCAATGGCTAAACCCTCGCGATAATCCTCTTTCATTTCCTTCAGTGGTGAAAAGTGTGGCTTTTGAGGTGGTGTTAGGTATAACCCGAGAGATTCAATGGTGGCCCAGATTGGAGAGCGCTTGATAAAAGGCCAAGCATGCTGGTAATCGGTGGTGGTGGTTCTAGCACGAGTTGCAATTGCTTGACTCGGTGAGTTACCATGGCAGTTAAGACGACTAAAACAGGAACTTCCTATATACACCAGTAAATAAGAACCAATATGAAATCTGAAAGCATATTATGTTATGTTTATGAAGAAAAATATAGCTTACTCGTTAAAACTCTGAGTGGATGCATGCCTTGATACCATACGGATAGAGGTTGCTCGTCAATATCAGTAGTGACACCATTTCCATCTAGAAATACAATTTGATATATACAATTTTAGTTTGTGTTTCACAATCACTTGTATTTTAATGTTGTACCTAGTTGAATGTTGTTGATGGTATTGAATGAATATCTATTTCTGTGTGTTATACCATGAACGAATGTATGTTTCCGAGAGCTTCAATCAAACAATAAACAAGACTATATACAAAGATATAACCGTAATGTACAATATTTAATAGGAATAAGGTGCCCCGCCTAGGTAGGGTCACAGCCAACGACTTCGGTCCAGTATAATGCCTTTGGAAAAGGGAAAATCAATAACTACCATCAAAACTCACCTCAGTTCCTACTTCCTAGATGTAGAAGCATGCAAAATTGCTAATTTGCTACAAAGGTAAGTGTTTAAAGAATCTTAAACTAATTGTTACAAGTCAAAAATCTAATCAAGTACCTTCTCGTAAACCAATCGGTGTTTTAACAACCAACTCTGGTGGTCTTCCCCTCTTCCTTCTCTGATGGCTCTTGCCATCCTCCGACTCACGTGCTGGCTGTAAACAACGACAAACACACTCTTGTTAATTAGTTGGACACAATTCAAAGTGCTTAAACACCCGCTTACTGTGATGATTATTGCTTGTTCAACGGGAGGTGAATCATGATGAATATCATCAGATCCGCTTGTTTCCAAAACAGTCGCATTAACTTTTGTTTTTCCCTTGTTACCTATACCATAAATAATCCACAAAAATATTAGATTATGTTCATCCCCAATTTCAAATATGTAGAGGGAAGCAATTTCTTACCATTTACATGAGAGTTATGTCCTTATCTAACGCGTAAAATCAAATAAAACTTAGCGAGTTAAATGGGGAAAAGTTGCCCAAAGTGTATTCTTAATCCATAAAACCTGAGGTTACTATTAAGATAATATAATATTTCGTAATCTTATGTGATCTCACACACTAGTTACATAACTAAAGAGGCCCGTTTGGACCAACGGCCCAACCGGACCATCGCATCCATGTTGGCATATCTAGTGATCTTAAGGTTTCCACACCTGCAGAAGATTGGAACCTTTTCCCACGTGAACGACCGTTCGTTTTAGCAGAACATGAAGAACCATCAGTCTCATTGTCCACATCAATTATTCGAGCACCTTTAGACGCCGCACTGAAGCCCGAACGAGCATCATCTGTAGCACATCTATCACCCGATTCCTTCTCGGGTGTCTGCATTGACATTAAGAAACAAATACTATTCAAATACAGTAACAGATTGACATTTGACTTTTATAGTCAAACAAACCATCACAATCTTGAATAATTCTACTTTCACTAACAAATTTCCCCTAATAAAATCAATGCAAGCAACTTCATGTGTATCATTTCTATAATTCTATCACTCAATACCTCCTTTTGTGTCTGCAATCTGCATTAACATTAAGAAACATATACTATTCAAATACACAATCAGATTGACTTGACTCATACAGTCAAACAAACCATTACAATCTTGATCAACTTTGACACAAACAAATTTCCCCTAATGTTCTTCAACAGAGATTAAACATCAAAACCCTAATCAGAAATCTGCAATCGAAAGGCGAACATACCTTCTTCTTCGGTGGGATCATCCACCGGTGATCAATCCAATCAACATGAAGCCGAAGCTTACACCTCTCAAACACAAATTCCTCAGGAGGATCATCAAACGCAACAACATACGTCTTCGATTCACCTTCAACAATCACCCTTTTCACCACACCAACCCACCACCCATCTCTATGATACGCATCCACAGCATCACCCACCTCAAAATCACCACCACCGCCACCGTCACCCTCCTCCGCCACCTCCGCCACCGCATTGCCGCCGTGACGGCGGCGAATGTTACGCGGAGGCGACGGTCGTACGAGCGAAGGGTCTACAACCTCCGTCAACGGCTCAGAGCCCCCATCGTCTTTCAACAACGTGTCGTACGTCACTAAGTAGCCGATTTTCTTCAGGGTTTTGTTCTTCTTGTTGGATGATCGGTTTTTGGTCGGAGAAGCTCCGACTTCGGTGATGACGGTGGCGCCGTACCATGCACCGTGGAACCCTGGTTCGTTGCTGCTTACTTCTACGGCGGAGCCTTTGGTGATGGTGGTTTTCGCCATTGTTGAAGGTGTATGAGTTTGGGGGTTTGCAATTTGTTATATATGGGGTTTTGGGGATCAGTGGTTCATTGAAGATGATGAAATTGAAAGTTGATTCGATTGATTTTATAGATATGCAGCGTCTCGACTTCCGACGTTGTGGCCCGTGATAGTCGCCGCCATGGTGTCTTCAACGTTAAAATGATTCATTTGACGTTAGCGACAAAAGGAACATGTCATTTGTTTTTTTTAACGGACAACAAACATTTTATTGTGAACTTATGAGCAAGAAGAACATCCTTAATTTTAAAGAAAAACAAAGGCTCGATATTCCAAAGAACATCTTTAGTTGTTTCGTTGTACTTCTCGCAAAAAATACGCATCTTCGATTGCATTTTAAATTTCCGTGGTTGCCAATGGTGTTAGGATAGGTAGCCTCTCCGTTTCAGCTAGTCAAGCAACTATATTAACCTTCAACGAAACCTAGTTGAACATGTCACGAGGACTTTGGAAAGAAAAAATCTAATGATAGGAAAATTGTGATTTTCGTACTTATTTATCCCTACATATAAATTATAATAGTTCTTAACTTATGATGTTATGACATGTCCGGGATTGATCTGTGGGTACTCAAAGACTTTGTGATTTTCACCACTGAGCTACGGATACAAGTGACGGTTTAATATTACTTAGTCCAACTGATTAAGGTGAGGTACCCATGACATATAAATATTGGTAGGTCATGGGTTCAAGTCTCACTCTGAGCAAAATACTCAAAGTTGACTCAGGGGATTTTTTCAACAATAGGTTTTCTCCTGAAGGGGTTAATGGTGTGGTTTCGGCTGGAAAACGAATAGATGGGCCCGATTAAGATAACATATATCCTCCGAAGCATGGTCGCACATTTTCCGTTAAAAAAAGTATTCAATGCAATAGTTATTAAGTTGCCTCCATTTAATAATAAATTTTCTTCTAATTAATACATCCTTTAATATATATTATATTATTTAATTCACTATATTAAGTATTATCTTATTTATAACTCTAATTAACATTTAAATTTACATATATTATTTATATTTTTAAAACTAAACATTATTTAAACTAAGTATTATCTTATTTAAATACTTAAGAATAATACCCAAATAAAATCCGTATTTAATTCATATTAGATTACGGCTGATAAAAAAAGCTTTTGTAACACCCATCACATCACTAGGCCAACTTACTAGTTATTAGAAAAGGATCAACTTTTTATTCATGCATATGACGTGAGAGCTTCTTATACATTACACTATTACAGTTTACACATTTCAGATTACTTCAGAGTTCAAACCCATATTGGAGTCTACTAACTCCGGCCCATTTGCTTGGTCCATATCATAAATCCATAATATCATGTTTACAGATTTTGTTGGCTTAACGAACTAAAAGAAACTGATTGCAAAATGATTTAATATAAAATATTGTTTGAAAGGAGCTAATTTAAAGAAATTGATAACCATTAAACTATCTTTCAAGTGTCATATATGAGAGGTGGCTTCACCCAATTACCTTTTATGGATTCGGGTCATGTTTCATCTCAAGCGGATACATAAATATTTAAAAAAGTTGCAGCCTGAATTAGAAACTCTAAAAAGGTTTAAACCGATCTTTTTGAAATGTAAATATTATGTTTATGAAATTTAAATGCTCTGTTTATAAGGTAGTTTGTAGTTATTTCTAGTGTTTTTATTGTGTTATTGAGAACATGCATATGCATCGCAAACAGAAAACTAGTAAAACTTATATCATATGATAAAGATGTTGAATATGTTTAAGAAACAAGGTTTTTGGAATTGAAAGTGGTGGTATATTAACAAATGTTCGAAAGGCAAGAAAACGAATGGGTCGAATAACGAGTTCAAGTCAAGATAAATAATTTGCTAGATGTGGTAGGTTGACCCACATACATATATTTTTCTTTCAAATATTAAGTTTTATATTTGAATAACGTGTTAATTATGATTTCACTAATATGCTATCTCGAGATTGTTTTATTCTTATATTAAAACAGTTCAAAACAATTTTTTTATTATTTGAAGACATCATATGACTAATACCTTGTATCATTAGTGATAGTTAATGTTTATTAGATGAGAAATAACCTTGATTGTCTATTCATGAGTAACTATTATACATATTGAATTAAACTCATAAATAGTAACGCATACTATTTAGATATTGTTCGTTTATTTCATAGTTTTTGTGCGGAGGCTTTAATAACAAAAACGTTGTAGTTCTGTTGGTGTCACCATTAAAACTTTAAGATCATAAGTTCAAAACTCACTGAGTCCACGTATTTTTTATTTCGGTTCCACTCTTGTGTAGCCATTTCCTCCTGCTTTCCTATTAAGCATCTTCCACTTCCTAGCATACGTGTAATATGTAAGGTTAACTTTTTTTTTTTATTTTCTGATTACTTTAATGCCTACTTTTGCATATATTCTATTATTTTATTATTACTAAAATGTAAAATGTCGGTCTTATCAAACACATAGTTGTAATAAATTAATTAGAAGAAATTGGGACCCAAATGAAATTCCAATCACTTTGGATGGTGGAATGCAACTCTATTTTTGTACCTTAAGAATATGACACCCTTTGGTCAAGTTCCTTATCCCTATGTCACGTGATGCATGAAACTTAAAATGATAACAATTGACTACCAACTTGTTCTAACAAGAGTATAATAATAATTGATTAATTTCATTCCATAAGTTTAAGAAAATATAAAATCCTCTTTTAAATTTTATCAATTTAGCAAACCGACTACTTTTTCAATCGTACATCAATAAGACTTTGTAAAATATAAAAATACGATTATGTAATTTGTTACATAGTTTTAATACATTATAGTTGTTTGATGGAAGAACATTTTCTTATCTTTATTATCAAATCTACTATTATTTAAGTTTATTTATTAACCAACTGTACCTTGATTTTGATTTCTAAAAGTAGAAACTAAACATGTTAGGTTTTCAAAGGTTGTTCTATGTAAATGAAAACATGGTCCTTAGTAAGGTACAATCTATTGAGGACCATATAAACACTTGGTTCTCAAGGCTCGTTGACCTACCAAAACCAAAACCATAGGTGTCTTAAAGTCCATCCAATCATGGGTAATGTTGTCCATCTTTTTCTCACACGCTTTTGAAATCACTTTTAAAGTTTCAATTATTGAATGAGTTTGACAAGTTCTCAAGCCTTCATTAACCTGTATTTGCTAATGATACGATGCATATCACTAAGTTAGGCTATGAGGCGTGGGCTCAAACACCCCCCCGGGAAATCCGCTCCGAGAATTTATTAAAGTTAACGTCCTGCACATCGCCCCTGCGAGCCATTTCATTGTGGGTGTAATTGGGCATTAACGCCTATTTCCATTAACGCGTTAGCGAGGATAGAGGTGATAATGGTGTCATTGTGGAACAATCATTTGACTGTTTAATTAAAAAAAATTCGTATGTAATTAAATACATTATATATAGCTTAACTATTTTTCTTTTATGCACCAACTTATTAATCTCATCTATATAATCACACTAAATATATCTTCCTCATTTCCTTATCATCATCGTAGTCGTCGTTGTTGTCGCGGACACAATTTTTTTTTCAAACAGTTGTTTCCGTAGCTCAAATTTCTTTACGTTTACAAGCGCCTCCATGAACCCCAACCTGGAAAATTCACAACATTAGTTTGTTGTGTTTTTGTTAATGTTTTATTTATTTTAAAAAAATAAGATATTTTCACATTCTTTTTGTTTTTTAGTAATGTATTGTTTTTTATGTAATTACTATTCTTATTAATATGCTTGGTCGGTGGGGCTTTCCCCCCTGGTTTCCTTTTTGGGTTTAAATTTTCCATGGGCTCGAGACACGTGTCTCTGACGTGTTCTCCGATTACGTTCCTTACAACTTTATAAAGGTCGTTGGCCTCCTTTTTGTGGGTTCCCGCTTTCATTCTGCTGTTGTGGCTTCCCTGTGAATTCTTGCTACTAAGGTTGGCCTTTTCCTTTTGTTACCTCTTTTCAGGGCTTTGATCATTATCGGTGTTCACTTCGATTTTAGTCTCTTTCGTATATGGATTTCAACTTTGATTTGGTTTTTGGGTTTTGCATGTACTCGTGTTTTGTGGTTTTTGGGGTTTTGATATGCTTTTGGTTTGTATTTTTAAGGTTGATTGTTTGAGTTGTTGTCGACTGACTTTTCTGTTCTGAACCTCTGATATGGAATGTGTTCTTATGGTTCCGACCTTCCTTTCGATTTTGATTCTGCTTTTGGGGTAAGATCCTTGATGTATAGCGTACATAGATTAAAAAAGAAGAAAAAAGAGATTAAGAAAGAAGATGATGATGATGAAGAAGAGAGAGAGAGAGAGAGAGAGAGAGAGAGAGAGAGAGAGAGAGCGGTGGTTGAAGGTGACTGTTGTCTGCCTGACTGCTGCTCCGGTGAGCCGTTGGCAGCGGTCGCTAAGCGGTGGTACATGATGGTGATTAATTCTAGAGAGAGAGATAGATGGAGGTAGATTATGGGATAAAGAGATGTTTATTGGAAAAAGTAATCCTGCTCTTTTGAAAAAGAAATAAAGTGATGAATAATTGCAGGTGTCAGTAATACTTGGAAACTGGAATAGCATGGCAAAATTGAATCTGGCAATTGAATATGTGGTTGACATTTTTTTTGCAAGTTTAATCAATTATTAGTTTTTGTTTTTTTATATTATTTATAATAAGTTATATTATATATTTGTTTTGAAACAAACCTAAATAAAAATTAACATTCTTTTACTATGAAATTCATGAAAATTATATCCAAAAACATATTATTAAAATGAATTTTTTTAGAACATTTGGGTAGTTGTGTATATAATTTAGCATTTAAATTAATAACGTATCTTTTAGGATACCTATGTTTATGAAGATGATCTGTTGTGATATAGGGTTTGCTGATAAAAATCACATTTCAAAAATGATTTGTTGTAGAGAAAAAATCTTTCCGCAACAAACAAATACAATTTATATATGTTCATGTTTGTTGTTTTTGTTTTATGGTTTCTTCGTTTTTATGTAAACATTTAAGTCTTCATAACGTAACATAAAAGCCCCCGCAGTAACGCGCGGGAGCAATCTCTAGTTATATATTAATATATTGTTCTTTATTTTTATTTTTAATTTACTTATGTAATATTGAAATTAATAAAAAATAATGAAGTGGATGAAATGAATTTAAAGGAGGTTAAACTAACTTTTGAAACAAGCTAGAGTGAAAGGGAGGAACGTAAGCGAGTGATGCCTAAATATAGTTAAGTGACCTTGAGCCATCCCCATAGCCTTATAGGTGATCTATATATTGGCTATGGTTTCGGGTACTTCATTTGGGTATAGTTAAAATGGCCACACTGTCGCCGCATTCGGGTAGTGCCAATTGAGTGGTACCATTTGGTTTGTAATAGTCGAACCAACTGAGTAAAATATAACATTTTTACGATCACGTACCATTAAAAACAGCCTTGTAAAAAGAATTTATTTTTATTTTTTTTTAAACCCATATATATCCTATCAATTTATACATATTTCACACCAGAACTTATTTTCTATTTCCTTAGAAAAATTACCGTTAAAAAACAGCCGCCATTAATCGGGTAGTGGCCAGTTGGGTAATTAGTTTTGTATGTAAATTGTTTTTTTTTTTGTTTAAATAAATGAAATGTTAATTTTTTGTGTTTTCAAATATGTTAATTACTTGAAGATTTAAATGCTTTGAGTTCTACCCCTAGTATCCTAAGTTATTCGAGCGTCTTCGTTTAATAATTTGACCGATGTTACACTCCTTATGTAGAAGAAATCAAAATTCTCAGGCTCACACTTATCTTGGGTGGTTGGTAAATGATTAGTGGTTAACTAGCTATAAACTGATTCAAGTTTACGTTCTACTAACATGTGTGTTTATGTACGCTAGTGATGATAAAAGATAGTTATCACTGCATACAAAACATACGTTTTAATTTGTTTCTAACAATTTCAAATGTATATATATAAACAAGAAAACTTGAAAAACATATGTAGACGTGGATTCAATTATTAATGAATCTGTGGACATGTGAGGATATTCTAACATTTTACTAAAAGAAAGATAGTGGCAACTTCTGCCATAATCATAAGTTGTAGGGATACATATGTGCCATATATAAATATTAAAATAACATTGATGTTATGTTGATATTACTCTAACCTTCAAACTAAAGGTGTATTCATAAATCAGAAGAGAGTTAATTTACATGATTCAGGTTCTGTTTCCGGATCACATAATTAGTCAACTAAAAGCCTTAATATATATCAAGATTGCTAAACCATTTTGTTTGTGGTTTTAAACTTTTGGCTAAGTATTAGTCTATTATTTGTTATTTTTATTATTATACTTTTGAACTGCGGTATTATACTATTATTGGTATTTTATTGATTAAAAAAATAAAATTATTTATTAAATAAAGGTGTATTTTCTAAACAACATAAGTACATATGCTATTGATTTGTTGATTATAAATGGAAAAGAAGAAAGTAATATTGTATACTATAAAATGATACTTTGCTTTACAATCAAGTGTCTTCTATTAAAAAAACTAGAATTTGTTTACTTTTACAAAAGGTTTTGGAAGTTGTAGCATGAATGATTGTACAACATAAATTGACCACAATTTTGTGCAACTCCATAAAGAAAAATGGCATAAACGTACATTTTCAAGTGTATTTGATGTGGGACGTATTTTCACTTTTCAAATTTTGGCTTATTTAGTTTTGGTTTCCACTTCTTGGATCATGAATGTGCATGGTTTTATTTAATGCTTTTTGTGTTTATTTATGATTTATTTTTGCTTATAGTTTGTCCTGCAGCTATTTAAGGTTCGGTTTTTTCATAACTCTGATATATATTAGAATTTTCTATTATTAAAACTAACAAACAGTTAAAAATAACCTTTATTTCAGGAGTTCTTCTAGGGTTTATTAAAAGCAAGATTGTAACAATCGTTATGCGCTAAGCGGGCGGTAGGTTTCAACTAACGATTAATCGGGATTAATAGGATTATTCGGATTAGAATTTTATATGTAATTGTTTAAAGTAATAACATCAATGCATATATATACATACACACAAAAAAATTATATTTATAAAACAAAATATAAAATTTTTCATTTTGACTAGTCTTTTGAAGGTTTAAAACTTAAAGTTATTATCTTTTAACTTCTAACCTGTCATTTACAAAATTTTGTAAATCATTTTTACTTAAATCAAAAGAAAATCAATTAAAGTTAGTTGATTATCCAAAAAAAGATAATATGAATAAACATATTATTGAAAATACGTCCAAAATAACCATATTGAAATTAGTAAGTGGAAACCTATTTGATGTGTCCCATTTGTTAGCTTTACTTTTTAAATTATTTTAGCAACGAACACCTACTTATTAATAATGTAAGTGCAACACTTGCATGATTCTCGAATTCATAATCTTCGAATCCATAATCTTTGGTTGAGCCATTAAGGTGAGATCATTATTTTAACTTTTATTTATTTACCACTACACATAACATTCATCTTAGGTTTTATTTTTATTGTTAGAAAATTTAGTAAAAATAGATGAAAATAGGTCTTCCATTTATTTTAGACACAAATAATTTATGATGGTACTAATATAATTATTATTTAGTGTGTTCTACTGATTCACTAGTTTACTATGCACTACTTTAAGGTTTTAGTGCATTGATTCTACTTATATTGTGTACTGTGTATCCACTTAACTATACACCATCTCTTCAGTTAACTATGTATAGTTTGTCCAGCTTCTATTGCAATAATTTACCAATTAAATATGAGCTAATATAGTCAGTGCGGAGCTTGAACATCTTCGTAGAGGGGATGGGGGCGAAATTAAATTTTTTTAGGGGGTGCGAACTCGATATTTATATAAAAATTTACACTAACGGGCTAAAAATCAACACTACCGACGAAAAAAATTCCACCACTGAATATAGTATTAATTCCACTAATGACAGATTTAATGTGTACCAATGGCAAGACTACTAATCCAAATTTCGAGTATATATACCAAGTGTACGTAGGTTGGTGAGAATACTCTTGAGAGTACTAGAACCTATATGTTTCAGATCACATGAGGAAGAATTCTCAGCCTTCTTTGCGCTTTTGGGTGCTAAGATAATCCCGCCAGTACAAGTTGTTTAAGTTGTTGTACTTTGAGAACAAACGAGTTCACTTTGTTTGCCCGAAAATTGTTTTAAGGAACGTGCGTTAAACAGAAATCGTAAGCCAAGACACAGTTTCTGTTATTTTGCATCCTATAATTTGTTTATAGTTTTGTTTCTTTTTACCTTTGTATTTTAATTTAAAATTTTTTCATAATAAAATCGTTATTTTACTTTATATGAACGGTGTTTTTATATTAATTACCTATTGCATATAAATATTCAAATAGAAAAATCTTTTAAAAGTAAAACAAGAATTCTTGATTATTTTTAACCTTTCTTGACCATTAAAGGAAGTAAATAATCTATCCAGGCCAAAAGCTACTTAATGCAGATAACAATGATCCAACAGCTTGTACATTATGTATTGGCAGTTGTACGTTGTCTTATTATTGATTTTAGTTCTATGGAAGGAATTGAACATAAAAAGAAAGCTACATATGCTTGTAGGTAGCTTTTCCAGATCCATAATACTACAAAACGAAGCCAAACACATGTATGTATGTATGCATGCATGCATGCAACATTGCAACTGTATATGTATCTATAAATGTATGTATGCTGCATGCCTATGTGTATGTATGTATATGTATGTGTGTGACCATGCATGTGTGAAGAAACTAAGAATGCTTCGTGGGCCTCTAATTCATGATCTTCCCTGTAATAAATTGTTTCTTTGAAGGTAAGTGTTTGTTATTATGTAATTATATAAATTAATTAAAAATTGATAGTGTGATTATACCATTACTTTTATAAAATAACATTTTAAGTTACTCCCAAAATCCGAGTATATTTTTTTAGACTTATTTTAATCATTCGTATTGATTTTTCTAAACCTAACTCACCAAGGGACGCCATCAAGAAGGATGCTTACCGTAGTAAGAAACCCTTATCAGATTTAAACCTGAGATTTTAAAAAACACCAGCCCAAATCATCACATTCATGTCATTAGACTAGAAGACCAATCACGTATATTTGATACTTAATTATCTTTATTTACATTTTAAAATATTTATCAAGTTATTATCTTCAATCCTTACATGTAACAATTTTAATAATGATGTACATTTGGACAGTAGCATCATTTAAAATTTCACTAAATCGTTTTGAAATATTTTACATACGACAAACACGTATTTTTAAAACTTCATCTAATGGTACAATTAAATTGTATTTCATTATTTATCACAAACGGGTTGTTTTTTTAGTTACAGTGTAACAATCATTTATATCTATTCATTATAATTGGTTTAACATATATAATTTTAACTGATTTGGACGTATCATTATAATTGCAAACCTCGTTAAATCGTCCAACTGTTAGGTTAGACATACTATTTGTCGTAAGTTGCATCAATATTTAAGAATAACATTGTTTATTAAATATAACATTGTCATATTAAATTTAAAAATAAAGAATTTATTAATTTTGCGTATAACTTTCTTTAGAAGATAATAAAATTTTACATACCATGCACTAAAACACATACGTGTAATCATTAATATTGCACACACCATTGTAGTCACACATGTTGTTAATGCATTACACCCATATACCCTCGACACTATTTTAATGTTATACACATCGTCATACTGTTTCAAACGCACCATTGTATCAGATATAGACATGGTATTTATCGAACACGACATCAATAGTGTAGAAAAATTGTTTATTTAACTATAAATTAAATTATTATTTTTTTGTCATAAATTTCCTTATAAATTAATAATATATAAAAGCTACTAGATTATAGACTTGTGTATTCACGAGGTAATATAATAGATATAAACCAAAAAATACTATTACAAATAGTTAGAGCTACACACTTTAAAATGGTGAACAATATAATGTACCTTAACTATGCAATTGACATTATGTGACTTGATTAGCAATTAACAGTTATCCCGAACAAACAAGATTACAACAAATTTTAAAAAACTAAGAAGTTGTACATGTTTAGATTTGTATTTATATACACTCATATACCTTTTTACCAACATCTTATGAAGCTTTTGGTTATATATTAACTACTATCTTTTAATTTTAATAAGGTACTTTTAGTGTTTTTATAGTATATTATATTATATTAGTATTTTTTAAACAAAGAATAAAAAAACATTATATAAATTATTTGACATATGAAATTATATATTTTATTCATTCTTTAATTATTCGTATGTTATCTAGAAAAAAATACTATGTTTTATTTTTCAGTAGCTAAAAATGAGTTGATTAATATGTATGCAATGAAACTTGTAAAAAAATGAAACCAATTATTAATAATAAAACAATTATAACCGTAACTCGTGTTTACTAAAGAAATTAAAAAGAAGAATTTAGTTATTTGTTTTAATGTTGAGTAAAATTAAATTATCACCTCCTTTTGAACATACCCGTTTATGCATTTGTTATAGTTAATATTAACGAAAAACAATAAATTGTGTAATTAGAAAATAGTGTAACATTTAATTAGAAAAACCCTTACTTAAATTTAAAAATTGGTTATAAACACAGTCACAGGTTCCACATATATAGGTAAAATTGGGTAGATGAATTTAGGCGGAAAAATCATAATGAGATTGAAGAAGTGAAGCGATACGTTTCTCATAGATGTAAAAGTTTATTAGGATTAAATTTGTGTTTGAAAATGATTAAAACTAGTTTAAACTTAATAGTAACACTTATATTTGATTCATTTTATCATTTCATACCCTTAAATTTTCTATTATACAAAATTTTATTATTTGTTCAAATTATTTTTAACCTCCAAAAACATAAAGATGGCTATGATACATAAAATCAATAACATATTATTAAATTTGTAGATATTAAGGATTACGCATTATGTTTCTTTATTGTTAAGTCAACTGTTTTTTCCTCCTACGTAAAGTAATTTTTATAAACATATAATTATGTAATTAGTTTTCTGATTCTTATGACTAACTATGTGATAATTGGCAGTCCAAAAAAAACTAGGTGATAATTGCTTGTTTTTAAAATAATGATTTCATATTTAATTTTTAACCTATTATATAAAATGTAATCATCGTTTCAAGAAGATATACTAATATTATTGTGGTGAAATAATCTTTTAGGTGAATTAAGTTCTACTTTGACATATATGACTCTCCATTAGTTGGTCGAGAACCGAGACCACCCAACATCAAAGATCGAATTAGGATTGGTTAGACCGGTCCCGACATGTATACATTTGTATGGTTTTTTTTAAAGCTTTATAGTAACTTGGCTTTCGTCCATCCGGATAAGAAGAAACTGGTAATTTAGGGTTTAATTCAGGGTTTGTTCTAGCTACGTTTGATGTAACATCAAAAACACAAATGAATAAGACTCTTTTGGAATGCAGTTATGCTCCATGCTTTACATATACTATTTAACTAGTCTAAGTCTGATCCATACCAGTCAATGACGGAGACTGAACAATTATATGAGAGGAGGGGGCAAAATTCTCGAGACCCAAATCAGGGGCCCCGACTCAATACATATTAAAATTTCAAACGAAATACGTATAAATTTTCACTTTTGAGTAAGAAAATAGGGGGTGGGGCCCCCCGACCCCAAGTAAGCTTCTCCCTTGATACCGGTCCGATCAAATCATTACTAGTCCAACCTGATTTTTCATTCATGTATAGTCTAAGTAACATACATTTAGTAGAATTTATAAGAAAGTTCTATAACTGTCCTTTTATCATAATCTTAACTTAAAATGTCACTTTGACTTTTCACCATCATAAAACGTCCCCCAATAGAGAGGGTGCCGCATGTGCTATCACGGTCGGCCGCCTTTGTTGAAGCTACTCATAATTTGACGTATGGGAACTGACCTTATTTTTCTAAAGCTAACTTCATTTAACATGGGTGGTGTCGATTCTTTATACATGTTGTCACGATCACTCTGTCTTTTAAAAGAAAGTTCAGATGCAAATAAAGTTGAAAACCTTTGTTATAGGGGGACTATTATAGAGATGGACGACTCTACTGTTAAAAAAAACAATTTAAACACGAATAGAGTTGAAAATTGTTTTAGTTTTATGGGATGTATCATCCTTGTTATATTCTTCGTGTATTTCTTGCAACTATATACTGTTCATTTCATTTTTCCGCTGATTTTTATTCACATATATATCCCTTGTAAAAAGGATCAGATTCTTATAATTCGTAAATACTCAAGAGTATGATGAATGGATTTTTCTTAATAATAATAACTTTTATTAGTAGAAAAATAATCAACAAACTTTTATTATTTAACTTTACAGTTATTATTTATTAATTAGGGAGTATATCATTATCTCTTTAAGTTATCCCGTATTAAAACGGTATTGATAAGTGATGAGTTTCGTAAAATAAAGGAATATGTCTTTTTAAAAATAGTCAATTCTGTTGGGATGGTCCAGAATTAGTCAACTCTAATATAATTTAGTACCTTCCACATATGGCAATTAAGCAAAAAAAAAATTCATATTCGGAAACAATATTGGAATATAATAAAGTATATTAATAGTTGGAAAGGGTTAAAAATATTAAAAGACCACTAAATACAACCACTACGTTAGCTTGGAGTTTAAGCTTTATTCGAGACCCATAGTAGATTTAAAAACGAGTAAAGTAACATTATAGCAGTAAAATAGAACTATCAAATAAAAGAAATTTAAATAACTTTGAAAATGCAATTAATGTAACACTTTAACTCTTATAGAAGATAATAAAGGTATTTTAAATAAGTTGATCGTTTGACATTAAATACTCTATGTTAAATAACTATAAACACTTTTAATAATTATGGGACTTCGTTAACAACTATAAAGTATAAGTGACAAGCTTGTTTAAGGTCTGGTTGGTTAATATCATAAGTAATTATGGGACTTCGTTAACAATTAGTGACATATTTATTTAAGTTATGGTTGGCTTACACCATAAGAACATAGATGTTAATTTTTTTTGAGTTAAATTCAGTTTTGCTACTTTGTTAAAAATAACAATTTTTCATTCAAAATATTAAAAACATCAATTTACCTCTAAAAGTTTCATAAATTATTTAAATTTCAGTCTAAAAGTTTTATTAGTTGTTTAATCTTAAATCCAAAATAATAAAAAATTTGGTCTGAAAATGAGACAAATGATGAAATTTTTGGAATGAAATTAATGTATTAAACTTTTGAAGAAAAATAGTTAATCTTATTAAATCTTAGAAAGAAAAATTAAAATTAATTTTATATTTTTACCTAATGTTAAAGGAAAATAATATAAAAGAAAATGTTTGCTGATATGGTTCAATTAAAATTGCATCTATACTCAAGTAATTGGTCATATCTCACCCCAATATCATAATGGTTCTATACACACTAAATTTTTTAAAAGAATCTAACACTTAGTCGCATACTTGATCTCGTACGTGAATACTAGTTATATTATCTATTATGAATGTTTCTTACTCCTTTCAATGGGATTGCCCCTAAAATTTTAACTAACAGGTAATTTCTCATGCTTTGCGACAAGTTGATCTTGAATAAATAAAGTTCATATAGAACCTTATGTTAAACATAAACTATTGTAAGGACATGTAGAATTTAAAAAAACAAAGAAGATCAAAAAGTAAATTTTAATAAATTTCTGTAAAAAATTTGAAAAAAAAATCAAAAAACCATAAAACTAGAGATAAAGGAACCCCCAATAATAGGTTGCATATAAAAAAAATTAAAATGGAAAAAACATAAAAGTTAAAAAGAAAGAGAAAAAATATAAAGTTAGGAAAGAAAAAAAAAGAAGCAAAAAACCAAAGGGCGGTGCCGGGACTTGAACTGGGTCTTTAGGAAGAAAGGCCTGCACGTATGTTATTAGGCTACTACCAGTGGCGGAGCTTGAACATCCCAGTACAGAGGGCCGGGACGAAATTAAACCCCCCCCCCCCCCCCCTCAAATACTACGCCCCTGGCTACAACGTTTTTTCATTCTAGTCTCCGTCTGTTTGTGTAAGCTGTGAAATAAACAGAGATAAACAAAACCTATCGTATGACATGCTTTTATAATTATAATCTTCATTAGTTTGTGTGAAGTGAAAGATAAAACGAGGTAAAAGAAATTATGTGTAACAGACTCCTTTTGACGTGGTTACGGTTCAATGAACATTGTTTTCACAAGATGAGGTCGACCAGCAAATTAATAGTTATTATAATATAATATAATATGAAATGTTACATGTTTATAGACATTGAATAAAGTAAACCAGTCATGTATGAATATGTGTATGCACATGTGATATGCCTTTGGCTGTCATGGGTTAGTTAACATCACACATGAGCTGGATCCACACTCAACCACTTTCTAATCAGCAAGAATAAAATAATATAAAACCAAAAATTAATAATCAATTATAAATAAAAAAAAAGAAAAAAAAAACTTCTGAGATTGAAGCACAAAACCATGTGCAAATATAAATCTCACAAACACCAACCAATAATTTCTTCCCCTCTCTCTGAAAGTCTAAATCTTGCAAGAAATTCAGTTGCTGTTTCTTTCTATTTTCGTTGATTTCATCTTTCTGTGTGAAAACAATCAATCAATTTTGGTTTGATTCAGAAGCATGAATCTTTGTGGGTGTGATTGAGTGTTTATTTGGGGAAAAATTGATGAATCTTGGTGGTGGTCAAGTAGTTAACAAACAACCGATGATGCACAGTTCAAGCGGTGGTTCCCGGAAGTCCTCCGTCGCCGGCGGTGGCGGTGGCGACGGTGGTGTACCGGATCAGTTCCCCGCTGGTCTACGGGTGCTTGTTGTTGATGATGATTCAACTTGTCTCATGATCTTGGAGAAGATGCTCAGACACTGCAAATATGAAGGTACATACATATAAACACACACTCACTGTGTGAAAAAAAAATCAGTTTTTTATTAAAATTTTATTTGTGATTTATGTCTACAATTACTAAATCTGTTTACCCTTTTTTCTTGATTTCATCATATCGTTATCTTTTTTCAGTTTTAGTTCGAATTTTATGATATTTTGATAGTTTCTCCTTAAAATAAGTATATACTGTTCTATCCATAAAAATCTTTTACAAGATTAGAAATATGTGGTAGAAAATTGAAATAAACAAAAACCCAGTTAGATTTAGGGTTCATTATAATCATAAGTTCGTAACAAAGCTTTCAGATCAGAAGTATTTCTTAAAAATTCGAGCTTGATCTTAACATCAGTATTTGACATGTTTCAGCAGGTCAAACAGTGGATGATTTTCAGCTTAATTTGACATTTTTCTTCCTTTTGAAGTTTTGAACCATGTATTTTTGTCAAATCTTAGACTTAATCTATGTGGGAATCTGATTCTTGTTGATTTATTGTTATGATTTGTGTGTTGGATTAGAAGTTACCGGTTTGAAATTGATCAATTTTGACTTTTTTTGTCTAAATTGTTGCAGTGACTAAATGTAACAGAGCTGAGGTTGCTTTATCATATCTAAGGGAAAATAAAAATGGATTTGATGTTGTTATAAGTGATGTTCATATGCCTGATATGGATGGATTTAAACTTCTTGAGCACATTGGGCTTGAAATGGATCTCCCTGTGATCAGTAAGTCAGCCACTCTAATTTTGACTTTCAGTTTTTATTCTTTTTATTAACTCGATCCCGGATCCGAATTCAATGATCAATTTGGTTTCAGTTTCTTTATCTATATCCAGTTTTGCTGATCGTGTTGTCGATTTAATTTGATCAATTTGTGGTTATTACAGTGATGTCTGCTGATGACAGTAAGAGTGTAGTTATGAAAGGTGTTACACACGGGGCGTGTGATTATCTAATAAAGCCCGTTCGGATTGAAGCATTGCGTAACATATGGCAACATGTGGTTCGAAAAAGAAAACACGAGTGGAAAGATTTTGACCAGTCAGCAAGTGCTGATGAACAAAAACCACCCGAAGAACCAGATTACTCGTCCTCTGCAAATGAAGGGCATAATTGGAAAAACACAAGAAAGAGGAAAGATGAGGACGACGAAGCAGACGAAAGGGATGAGTCTTCTTCTTTGAAGAAGCCTCGAGTTGTTTGGTCCGTTGAACTCCATCAACAGTTTGTAGCGGCCGTTAATCAGCTTGGAATCGACAGTATGATCAATTTTCAAACTTTTTATATTGTTAACCTGATGTAAAGTTACTAATTTTTCCTTTATACAGAGGCCGTCCCGAAGAAAATCTTGGAGTTAATGAATGTTCCCGGGTTAACTAGAGAAAATGTTGCCAGTCACCTTCAAGTAAACTTCTTTTCGGGATCTTTTATATCTGTTTTGACTTCAGTTTGTTGTTGACTTGTTATTTGATGCATTGAAGACATTTGTTCCTCACAACTGCGAGAATTTGGTGCAGAAATACCGTCTTTATCTAAGAAGACTCAGCGGGTCTCCGCATCCAGGAGGGATGAACTCGGGCTTTATGGGTGGACAAGATGTGGGCTATGGTTCAATATCATCACTTAACGGGCTTGATCTTCAAGCGCTAGCCGCCAGTGGTCAACTTGGTCAACTCCCTCCGCAAAGTCTTGCAACTCTCCAAGCCGCAGCTCTGGGCCGGTCAAATAACTCAAAGTCTACAATTTCTATGCCAGTTATCGATCAAAGAAACATTTTTAGCTTTGAGAACCCGAAGTCAAGATACCCTGAAGTCCAAAGTCAACATTTGACTAATAGTAATAGTAGCAAACAGATGAACTTACTTCCCGGGATACCTACGACTATTGAACCGAAGCAGTTTGTGAGTTTGCATCAACCGGGCCAGCATTCTTTAGGAAACATGAACAATGTAGTTCTGATTCAGATGGGTGGTCAAAATCAAATTCATATTCAAAGTCAAGCTCAGTCGAATACCAACGCTCATCATGGCTTGAGGCAGCCCGTTATGTCCAACGATAGGCAACCCGTTATGTCTAATGAGAGGCAGCCCGTTGTGTCCAATGAGATGTTGACACGTGGCGGAGTGGTTGACATGGCACCGAAGGTGTATAATCCTGTGGTATCAGTATCACAAGCCTCATCTCTCATGAATTTCTCAATGGATCACAAAACAGAATCTTGCGGAAGTAGCTATCCGCTCGGGGGTAGTTTGGGAATTCCAAATATTCCGACCGCATCATCAGCTCTCCAAGGAGATGGGAACATAGATACTAAGGTTTTAAGAAAAGGGATTGCTCCAAGTTATGATATTTTCAATGATTTGAATCAAAACCGCGATTGGGGTCTACAAGATGTCGGTTTGACCTTCGACCAGTCTCAGCAAACTATCCACACAGGAATGGATGCCTCAAATCCATTGTTACTTCAACATACCCGTTCTTTGGGACACGATTTGGGAGGGCAGAATCGTAACTTAACTAGTGGTAAGGTGATTTCGCCCTCAGGGATTGAAACTAGAACTCACCATAACGGGTCAAATGTCGGTCAACCTCGTAATACTTATGTCAAGATCGAAAACGATGCCGATGGAAGCTATCATAATACATTATATTCTGAACAGTATGGTCAAGATGATCTACTAGCTGCAGTTCTAAAGCAAGTGAGTTCGTGAACTTATGTAAAATGACTAAAATACCCTTCAACGATGTAAACCATATACTAACTGTTGATTTGTATTTGTCATGCAGCAGCAGCAGCATCAACAAGGTGTTGTGCAGCCGGAAAACGAGTTCGTATATGACGGGTACACGTTGGATGATTTACCTGTGTAAGTAGGACGTGTGCTCTGTGCTTCATTTGGTGTACATAGCTCGACTTCCATCAAAACCGCCAAAGTCCAAGATTTCTTGAAATGTCAGTAGCTTTTTATGATGATATTACAGCCCGAAAGCACGATATGCAAAGGCATTACGTGTTGAAATTTTTGACTGCTTTAGGTAGCGTAAAAAAACCGAAAATGTAGTAAAGAACAAGCAGGTATGTATTCTTAGGATTGTGAATTTGGTTTTTGTGCAAAGATTTGAGGATATACTATAATTATGTTTATCTAATAATACGTAGTCTTGTGCTTGTTATTTCGGTTTTAACATGAATCCTTTTTGTTTGTACTTCTGCTGTTTTTAGTGTATATCTTGTGTTTTGACAGTCTGGTGTAGCGTCTCTAACCATGAGATAGAGGTAAAGTTTGCACCCATCTCGTTGTTTCCAGACCTTCCCGTTAAATGGGATTACGGGTGTGTATGCATGTTGTGTTGTGACAACCGTGTTACAACCAAAGAATCAAAACCATAACATCCGAACTTGATTTTGAAGTATCAAAACATGAAATTTAGCTTGCATAGAGGAGTGTACAGCCTATATTAACCTTAAAACTACTAAAACAACAATATTTTTGAAACTTCGCGCTGAAATTTCATGTTAACTCTGTGCAGCAAAGTTGTTGGGTTCATAATAAATGTCTTGTTTCAAATACCATCACGTGTTTTGATGGCATAGATAGTATATAAGAGAAGAATTTTGTTGTTAATAAACGACGCATATCAAAGGGCATATAGCCTAGTGATACCAACGTGTTAAAATGATGTCCCACCTAAACTAGTGTGGATGTAAGTCTTATTACTATAAGTCAATGTTATTGTTATTAATCAATCAAAAATACGACAACGAATATATAATCATAGCCTAATTACTATAACGTCAACACATGAGAATGTCTGCAACGAACTGTTTGAAAACTACAATCGGTAGTAAATCCAATATTACAGCATTTCTATACAAATCCAACACTACAATCGTTAAAAAAATTAACACATCTACAAAAAAATCAATCTGATAGCAACTCACGCTACATCAACATCAGGACGATGACGAATGCCACAACACCGGAAACCACCATCCTCGACGTTGGCCGGGAAGAACCGCTAGTCGGAAGAACCCTCGGAAGTGCACACTCTTCACCGTTGAAGAAAACTTTTGTCGGAAACCCATCACCGCCAGCAACGTCGATTCCAGGTGTCAGTTTCTTAGTGAACGAGATCACGGATTGCTGTTTCCCAGGTACTCTCGGGTCCTTTTTCGGGTTGTTCCCGTCAACTTCCCCAACCAGATAGTTTAAACCGGGCAGACCCTGCATGAATATCGTGTCGTTGACACCATTGACCTCGAGTGAACTTGCATTAAACGAGTATGCCTTTTCGAACCCAGGGGCAGACTTGTCCATTTCAACAGCGACAAACCAGTCAGCGAAAGACGTCTCGTCCCAGTTGAAGAGAGTGAGCCTGGCGGTCCACCCGCCTCGGTAATCAGTAAGCAGGTGCCAGTTAAGACTGACCCCACAGTTGTCCCCACATGGCAACGGGTTCGGGACTGTTCGGCGTTGGATGCTAGCCCAGGCTGTCGAGAGTGTGGTCCGATTTTCAAATGGAACAAGTAAAGCTTGAGCCGGAAGAAACAAAGCGGGTGCAGTTGCGCTACACGTTTGAGAACTCGCTCGACTTGGGCAGCCACAGGCGCAAGTCGGGCATGGTATAATTGACTCGTTGAAATAAGCTGAAAATGACACGCAACATCGTGGGCTCGAACCTTTTGCTTGAGTAATATTACAAACCACTTGCCAGCTGGAAACTGCGGTCGAGCCAGGTAAACCGCTCGGGTCGGGGAACTCACTCGGGCTAACCCGAACCGGTGGGCCACATTTGTAATCAGGGTTCAACCTCCCACTGATTTTAAAATTTTGTGGCGGGACAAGCTCAGACCGGTTCAGATCCGGGGGCATTTTGAAGACTTCTAACTGAAACGACGATTTCGACTTGCTGGGGTCCATAGTCGGGGGCAAGATGGTCCCGTTTCGACAACAAAACGGGATCATTCCCCATTTGGTATTGTTGGTCATTTCAAGGGGTAGGTCGATAATCGTGGGCCGTCTTTCACAGTTCAAAACATTCGAGAAGTCCTTTTGTTGGTAAAACGCACCTTGTGGACCGAATATGCATTCGGTTGAATCACGAGTGAACGGGTGTGCACCTTTTATGTCATTTATGAACTCGTCTCGCATCCAGTCCCATGTGAGGTTCCAGTTATCGAGCCGGCCCAGTGGACTATGGTTCTCGATGGTCACTTGGGCCCAGTAATTTGACTCGTAGGTCCGTATCACATCATACATGATTGTGAGATCACCACTTTGGCGTGGAAGAAACTCATCTGTTACAGTCACGTTGGATACTGCATTCGGATCTTTTGTACAACACACGTTCATAACTCGTGTTCCTGAAAGGTTAAAACCCGAGTCAAAATCAAAAGTCAAAGTCAAGATAAAAAAGTGAGAGCATATGAAGATTAGGCAAAAGTCAAAACCATAAGTTGTAGACAATCCAAATGACTAATCAACCCACAAATCCGTATTAACAACAAATAAATCGAGAAGATCGATTGATTTATAAACCATGTAAAGACTAATGCAGGTCAAAGTAAAGTCAACCAAAGTAAATCAACTGTGTAGTAGCTAATTTTTAAACTAAACACAAATTAAGAGAAATATTTGAAGCATCACCCAAATGAAGCAAGAACAAGTTAAGAATAACCACTGAATTGGTCATACAAATGAAAACAAGACAATGTTTTGAAAAAGTCAAACTTTGATAAATTCACAAATGCATCACAAGAAGAAAGATCAAACCTAAAAAACTGAAAATTTTAAGCACACTTTCACTTGGTCATTGGTATTTAGAAAACAGCTCAAGGGTGTTCATAAACCATTGAAACTAAACCACCCCACCAAAGCAAGTAGGCTGGTTCGAGATTTATAAGGTTCGATTTTGTAAAAGTTCTTATTAAAATGTTCAATACAAACTAATGATTTTGAATAAAACAGAGAATTTGGTACCATTGTCACGCCGCTAAAATCAATGCAGGGTTTGTCGTTTTTCAAAACCATAGTTACTACTGTGCATCCATATTTTTTGTCAAAACGACATATCCAAACACCCCTAGAAAACACCCATACAGTTGGCCGGTTTGAGATTTATAAGGCTCAATTTTAAAGGAAAAATTATCATTTTAAAAATTCTATTACAAATTCAAGATTTCGAGTGAAAAATATAGAATGAATAAAATCCGGTTCAATCCTAAAATCATTAAAATCACGGCCAATTTGGCTTGTCGTTTTCCAAAACCATAGTTAGCAGTTCGGATCAAGAATTATTGATTAATCCGGCCGATTTAGAACATCCCTAGAAAACACTACAAAAAAGGGATTATACTTAAAAAAAATATGATTATTTTAAATAATTTAGATCAAATTTGCAAGCTTCAAGCATTCAAAAGAACCTATTTCAAGTAAGATCACATAAACAACAATCCCACACTAATATGACCAAACACTAGTACACACCACAGTCAAATTGTTCACAAAATCATCAAATAATTAGCTAAAATCAAAATCACAGGACACAAACAACATAGAATTTGCAGAATTTGAACCATTTGTCAGTAATTCAATTCAAGTATATACAAATCAACAACAATCCTCAAGTCAAATTGTTCATATAACAAAACACAAAATAGATCACAATTAAACAACATAAAACCTGCAAATGTTCATCAACATCAGATCAACAAGACCCATCAATAATCCATCAAACTCAAATTAATCCGCTTCCCTAAGTTATCATTTCAATATTCATCAAATCGAATGCAAAATTTATATAAAAAAAAAATGCGAATTTACCTTGCATATCAGGTGTAGCGCAAACGAAGCCATCATTAACAAGAGAAATATTCTTCGGCATGGGTACATCGGGCGACCCGACTCCGAACTGCGTACCCACCAAATCAACCCGAACCGACATCTGATTCACATCACCAGCAGTCTCAATAGCCGTCTTGAGATCCGAATTCGGGAACCCAGCAAAAACGGTACCGTTCCCGACCCGACCCGGAACAGAAACCGACCCGTCAGCAACCACAGCATTTGAAGCAGACACCAAGTACTCATCATGTTGAAATCCGACGAAAACCCTCCATGATTTGAGCTCTTGGGCGGCGTTGTTGAGGATTGTGAGGGTTGATTCGAAGCGGTAGGGTTGGTTGGATGGTTGGTCGGGTGGGAGCTTGGATCCGGAGGTGTAGGTGTATTGTAAGAAGATGCCGTTGCAAGTGTCGGATACCGGTGGTGGTGACGGTGGAGATTGGGCGGTGGTGATGGTGGTGGTGGTGGTGGTAAGGAGGAGGAGGAGGGTGGTGGTGGTGATGAGAGAGAAGGTGGAAGCCATGTTTGAATTTGAGTTTCAGAGAGAGAATATAAAGAACAGAGGATTTGAATTCGTTTGTTTCGGGTTATAAAACGTTTATAATATTGACGTGTTTTGTAGTAAGATACAATAATTTTAATAATTGAAATTGTTATTAGCGGTTAATACTCTATATTGACGACTTAACTAATTATATTTGTAGTTTTTATTTTTATTGTCAAGGATAATCCAGTAGCATAATTATAGTAGATTTAAGCTCGGTTGATATTTAATATTTCTGTTTCACTTGTAAATTTTTTTCTATTTAGTTTATAGTTATTATTATAAGTTGAATTGAGTGGACATAAAATGTATGTATCTAATAATTATAATACTAGGATTGTTTTGACAACAAGAATGAAAGTTAGTAGTGTCATTGGTTAAATTAATAGTATAAATTATTTTGAATCAATCGTAGTTATAATGTAATTAGAGGTTTAATAACAATTGTTAATAATTTTTTGAATAAGTTATTTGCAAAAAAATAAAGTTTAGAGTTTTGGTAACACTAAATACAAAAATTATTAAAAATTTAAATTGGTTAATTTTGGTTTAATAAATATATACTAATGCATATAACATTTGTGTCGAATGCACGATAAATTGTAACTCGTAAGTAGAGTCATATAAGCAGAATGTAGTGCTTCTTAGAAATAGTGGGGGAGAGAAAATGGGCGCCCATGACTTAGCGATCTGGTGTGATTGCGATTGCTTCTTATAAATCTAATTTGCGTTTAAATTCTACACAAATACAAGATATGTGGTATTTTAATTTAAAAATAATTGTTAAATAAAGATACAAAATAATGCTTATCATCTATCACATTTTAAGCAATAAATTCAAATATATTTTTTACCGTTCTCATAATTTTTCTTTTAAGATTGATTTGTATCTCATATTTGCAGTAAGTATTTTTTTTAAATACATTATTACTATTAATGGATTTTGTTTCTTTTTAAAAAATATGAACGTTGGGGATATGATGTCTTGTAGTGGGTGGCTACTCGCTTTAACGAGTCGGGGAACGACATCTTTTTAGAAAGTGTCGTACGCGTTCTTCGTCTTTATATTATTTTATATATAAATGTATTATAATCAATATTGATGATATTCTAGTAATTTCTATTTCATAATAAATATAATGCAAATATATAATATATTTCAACTATTTTCAGTAATTGGATTTTTATAACGAAAACTTTAAATAAAACATTATGAAAATTAATATAATCAGTCTGTGAGACTCTTAGAATAAAATAATAAGAGTTAATTTGTATGTAAAAGTGATATTTCAATCGGTAAAATATAAAGTCTATGGTAAAACCATTGTGGAAAAAAAACAAATGATTGAAATAAATAAAAAATAACAAAACCATGATGCAAACTAATATTTCAAAAACCAGTTTCCAGCTCAAGTGATGGCGGGTCGATCAATCTCAAAAACAACTCGATTAGCAAAGGGAGAAGACAAGATGAGCAGTTATGAATGGTTTTCCCTGGTTTGATCAATCGACCAACAAAGGGTAGAGGTAAGCGTTAACAATTTTGTTCTAACTTAACATGATTCGTTTAAAAGGTAATTGATTCATCAGTATCAGATCTATTAGTTTATAACCTATTAGATTACAACATGATTCCAAGTTTAACAACATGATCCGATTTTAAATTCGTCTAAAATACATTTAGACTCTTTCATATATAAAGTTATTAAAACAAACTATTAAATCTTATAAATAGTTTTCTTTTAGAAGTCATGTTAGTAGGTCTAATAAACTAAATTGTTTTGTCTATTGAATGTAATTTTTATGAACTTCTTTGACTAGTTAGATAATTTTAGGCATGACTAAATATATAAATACGAAATAAATGTTATTATAATATCATTTCCCATACTATAATCCTAAAAGGACACGCGCAAACACTCGAACACCATGAATACTTCAAAGTGAATTTACAAAGTTGTGCTGGTTTATCTCTTATGCCTTTCAAAAAAATCTAATAAATTTATTAATACATGTATAATACATCCTCTAATCAAAGTCTTTTTGATAATTATATTGCATGTTCAGAGATAAAAATACCAACATACCATACACACCTATCTAATCGGACCAAGAGCTAATGTATTGTGAGTCCTATTATAAGAGGCTCAAGTTAATATTGATCCACTAAAGTTAGCCTCATATTAATCTTATAAATAATTAGAGACTCTCACTTCTTTTGATTTTTTAGGACTCTCTTGTTTGACACATAAGATATAATATATGATATTATGATGTGATTTTTACCATGGATGTGAGATGTGGTTGTCCTCCTTGTATTCATGAAGTATTTATTCATAAATTTACCTCTTCAAATACTGGCTCCATATTTTTGTACTTGATTGCATTACATTTTTTACATCAAAATTGGATGTCACTTTTTATACTTTTTAATATTTACTTTTTAACTTATATATAAATCTTCCGTTGGATTTATAATAAATCTTATGAAAATGATTGGTGAATTGGCCGTTGGAATTAAAGGTTTTATTTGAAAAAAAAAATTGGCGGAAAACCCGGTGTGGATCCTACCTACACGGACTTTACTAAGCATTTATTTAATTTTCAGTGTTCAATATTCGTTTTTTTATCATTCCAAATTTCCAATCTTTATTTTCTTTTTCAACACTAACTCAATCGACTCCTATATTACACAACAACATATGCTTAACCATAAAAAGAAATATTATTTTTAAATATCATCATACTATAAGCTCTTTAATAGTCCAATTTTTATCTTGTAAAAAGAAATTAAAATTTTTTTTGTTTGACATATTACGTGAATTGAAAGGTTTTGACTAATATGAGGCAACAAGTTTTAAAGGAAATATTTGCATCTTAAAACGAGTTTGGATGGTTTATATGTATAAACAAGAAAAATTAGGCTTAATAACGTTGAACTATATGCACATTTAGCATCAATATCACACAGTCGCTAACGACCACCAACACCGGAAAAACTCGTAAAACAAAAAAATAAAACCGAACAAAATGTAAAAGATGAAAACTATTAGGGTTAAATGTAAAAGATTAAAAATTATTAGGGTTAAAAGTAGAAAAAATAATAATAATAAAGAAAAAAGAAATTAAGATACAACTCATAATGCATAAAGTACTAACCTTAATGCATAATGTAGTTGAAAATTAGTAATATATATAATATAAGCTTATTGACCTTAAGTGTTTTTTTACAAGTCGACAGACTTTAACGTAACAAAATTAAATAAAAAGATTGTTCTATGATATTAACGTTTTAGTACTTTAATTATTTTCTTGTTTTTATTTAAAAAATATACAGAGGAATGTCAACATTATTATAGCAAGAATATACTTCGTTATTCCTTAAAATAATAGATAAGACAATGCCCCTAGCCCCCGACACCCTTTAAGAACCAAACCAAAATAATACAAAATAAAAGATATAAAAACTAATAAATAAACACGTATATTCGTAATTCTAGACGCTCGTTGAAATGACACAACTGACTCTAAGTATCTAACCGCTCGATGCAAACTCTCTTTAAGTAGACCTTACTCAACCTCTTCGTATACCGTAACCAAAAGACCCACATTTGCATTATTTCTTGAGGACAAGACCAAGGCTCGATCATTTTTGTAACACCACAAGACGCTGGCTTGACCCCATAACTCAACCCGATCATTATCACCTGAAGGCTCGAAGTTTGACTAGTTACCTTCTCGCGCACATCATCAACCTGAGAAGCTAGAAGGTAGACAAAAATCGGAACAGCCCCGTGATCAATTACAACCTTTGTATCCTCAGAGGATCATGAGGCAATGTTAGTGATGCCTCAAACTGATGAACAATTTGTTGGACTGCTAATTCCCGATGGCCCAATAACAAGTTGGTTATGGGCTGATTATTATGGGCTGATTATTATGGGCTGGTTATTATGGGCTAGATACTGGACAAGATGGTCTCGATCAAAGCCATGAAGAAAACTCAAAAAGTTGTCCACTTAATTAGGAGATATAAGTATTAAAGGTTTCCTAGTTTAATTATGTTGTGTTTTCTTGATAGCCAAGTAGCATTAGCACTATATATACATAGCTAATTAGTCATGGGTTATGTATCAGCTCTTTGTAATCAAGTTTTGAGACTATTTTATTGGTTATTAAAATCTGGAGAGTTATTTCATTTTTGAATTTGTTTGTTCTTATTGTTATTTGGTAACGATTCAATCTTGACAATTAAAACTGAAGGTTAAAGATTTGCATTAAAAAATAGAACAGGCAACAAACATCGTTACCTGTGGAGTGTATTGTGTATTGTTAAAGCGGAGTGTATTGTTTCTTAACATTTAACTTTTTTTATTTTAAGCTAATAATTTTACATATTTTACTTTCAACTTTTTTCCATATACTTTTCATATTTATTTTTTTTTTCATTTTACGTTTCGGCCTAAATTTTGAGTTAACACGCCGCAACGTGCATGTGTGGTTCAACGTTTTTACGTTTATTCTTTCCCCGTCGCAATGCGCTGGTCCTAGATCGACTTACTTATTGTTTTAGATGCTTTACGTTTCGCCTGCGTGGTTCAACATTTTTACGTTATTTTTCGTTTAGTTTTATTATTTCTTTTTTTATTTCTTTTTAATACGGATTTTTTGGTGTTAGTGATCACTGACGGTGGTGTGTAATTAATGCTACTTAATATGATTTTACGCGCCCCCGTTGCAACGCGGGGGGTTTAATACTAGTTTCATCCCAAAACCATAGGTAAATGTACGAATTTCCTAGTGTAGCATTATTTGTATAATTACTATTGTTTCTATATAGATAAAATTATAAATGATTATATAATACTTATGTTATAGATTTAAAATGTTAACTGTTTAAATTCACTTAATAAGGTTATCTGAAAATATATCTTGAGAATTACTTTCCTAAACATTATAATTCTTAAATATTAACAAAATAACTAATTAATAATTCATTTTTAAATAAAATATATATTACTATACACTACCCAAATAGCAACTCAAATGAATTAGTATACTTTAATTTTTTTTTAATTAAGCATAACAGTTTTGTACTTAAAACTTTAGTTGCGAATCTTCTTTTTAAAACAAATTGAATACGTACCTTATAGTCCTCAACTCTAAATAAACGTATGATATACATTTATTAATTTATTATTATTTTTAAGTTCATCACAAAACTTTTGTACTAAGAAGTTTGGCCATGATGTTCTTTTTGCCCCCTCGATTTTAATTAAACATACAATATTAAAATTAAAATGTTTATAATCACTCTTATCATACATATTTACTTCAACATAATTTTCAGTCTCAAATTTTTGCTCACTCTCAACTCTAATTAAGCTAACAATATGAGTAGTTTTTTAATCACCCTTATTATACATTTCAACACAACTTTTAATCGGATTTTGACTGCTTTTATTACTCATTGTGACGTAAATTTTAATCGAAACACGAACGTACAAGCAATCAAAATAATTTACCATTTCGGTTTTTATATAAAGTATTGTATTTTATTCTCTAGTACTAAACGCGCTCCTAGAAACATATATGTATCATTCAGATAAATTTTTATTAAATCATTCTTATATTAAATTAAAATAAGTTTATATGCTACACAAATATGTATTTGATTTTGTTTATAATTCTGATAAAAAGTATCTGATTATTCTTAAGTAATAGAAGTGCCTTAATTTTATGATTTGTAGTGTGATATTTCGATACAAGAATATCCATGCTCGTAGAAAATTTAGGACATTTTTATCACTATATATTTTATATTCATCAAATATAGTTATCATCGTATTGTTTGTATTCTAATGTTCAAATAAAATGTGAAACGTAATGATTAAAAAAGTTTCCTTGGGTGGGACCACCATATCACCACTGTGTGATTATGTATAATTCGACAATAAATTATCTTTTCAAGTAAAAAAATTATGGAAAGAGACGTTATTTAAAAAAGACATGATCTTTTTCTTGATTTGCAAATTACTTTTTTCCCTTAAAAGTCAATTTAAAAATTAGAAAATAAGGAAAAAACAATTTCTCGAATAGTTTTTAACTTTTATATCGCTAGAATCCAACCAATTTGTTGACCCCATGACACCATTTAATGTTTTTTTACATTATTAAAGAATGTGACCACTTAAAAACCCTATACCCTCCAATAATGTTCTAAATTCTCTCAAAATCTATGCATTCTGCAACTCAATTTCTTCCTTTTTGTTCATATATGGTTTATCTTTCAGTGCATTCAAGAGAGTGAAAAGATTGATGCCATCATTTGCAGAATTGCAGATCTTGATTTCTTCAAGTTCATGTAAGTTTTCACTGATTTTGGTTTGTTTTATTGATAATTTCTTGAAAATATGATGTGGGTTATGATCTTTTTGCTTGTTTTGTTATGAATTTTTGAGTTGAAAGTGGAAAGTCTCTGCTTTTGTTGAAAGTCAACGGTGATGACTTTGAGTTGTTGATCAATCATGCTGATTGGAACATCTAGGGTTTAATCTGTACCAATGTAGCTAAATTATAAGTTTCTTTTGTTGAATTATGGGATATTCCATCTGGAATTTGGTATTTTGATTGTTTTCTATATGTGATATGAGTTGAAATCAAAAGATTAAGGCTGTTTACTGCATGAAATTTGGGTAAAACTTTTGTCTGTTGTCTATTATCTGTTTGCAGTTGAAATCTATGGTGTTTTGGTAGAGAATGTTACTGGTATACAAGGGAATTCATGTTTTACATGCTTTAGTTGACCAATTTATGGACCTGTTGAATGTTTGACTTCTCATAACTAAAACCAATTTTCAACTTTGAAATTTAACACAATTTGGTTGTACCCTTTGAAAATTCTAGGACTTTTCATACTACAATACACACTTGTAATCTTATACTACACATCCTCGCGTTGGATGTGCTACGATAACATTTTTCGATCTTTTTACACTAAAAAATAAATTTCCAAGATACGTGTGTGCATACAGCCATACACCATATAGAATACGTATCAAGTACAATGGGTCACCCCTTGATTTGACTTTCTAGATTAGTTTTAAGATATATAATACTTGTCCATGCCCAATGTAAGAAATTAAGATGTTACTAAAATGTTTGAGTTTGACTCTTGATAGTCAAAAAGTTTCCTAGAGTATCACATATATATTTTGCAAGCAATCCCAAAGGTTTGGTTGGTGGAGATCAGTTCATTACTAGATTGTTTTGTTATATAGATGAATCAATACTTTTTGACGCGTTTCTAAGCAATTGATCCCATTATTATGTAGAAATTTAAAGCCTTATGATTTTCATTCCTTTTAAGCCTGTAAGAAGAAGAATTCTTTTCTCATTGCATGTGACATGCTTTCATTTTTTTTACCGTTGTAACCTTATATATCAAGTAAAATAGTAGGCACACAACAATACCTGGTGCCACGTCACCTTTTTTTTACCTGCTATAGAAGGCTACTTGCATACAATTGTAAAAATAAAAAATATAATAAAAAATTTGAAAGTATGTTAGACATAATGAGAAAGAAACAACTTTTTCTTGCATACAATGACAAAATGGTGTAAGTTATGTTTGGGTGTACAGAACTCCCTTCCCCATTCTTAATTCTTTTTGGTGTTATTATATCTAAATTTTTTTCTGAACGACTAACTGGAAATTATATCTAATTACTTTGTAGAAGTGTATTAGGTTCCGGGATAAACTCCTAAAACTGATGCAAATATGAGAGTTGAAAAACAAAGTTCCAAGGGTGAAGGGACTCGTGGTTTGCACCATTTATTCGACTGGAATTCAAAATCAAGTAAGAAGTTGGTCTCCAAAATCCCCGATCTATCAGGTATTACTAACTTGGTATCCAAAAGGAGTTTCTTTTGTGCATTTTGACTTTAATCAGCTTTGACATTCTGTTTTTTAACCTTGAATTTAAATTCATATAGGGCAAGCAAAGCAGAAAACAAGCATCAATACAAGCACACAAATCATTCAGTATCATCCGGTATGAATTACTATACATCATCCAATTTTGGGTGTTGATATCAACTGTCAAGATGGATATGTTATGTTTTAAACCTGACAACAACTTGTTTGACCATAAAAGTCACCGTAAGATAAGAGTATGTCTTTTAATTTTATATATAGGTGATTGAAGATTATACAGCAAACAGTTTAAGTCTTAAAGGTTGTACATCTTCACCAATTGATGATGATGATTATGGTAAATACCCCGGGGTGGTTGCTAGGCTTATGGGATTGGATTCTCTCCCAAATTCAAATTTGCCCGACACACAGTCAAAGTCAAACCAATTGTTTGACGCTCAATCTAGGCAAGATTCTTCTGCATTACATGTCAGAAAAGTCCCAGAACCTGCACAAAAGGATCACCGTCAAGTTGATCAAAAACGTAAAATAATTGAGAAGTTTCAAACTGAAAGTTTACCACCAAAATCAGCTCGATCTGTTCCCACTACTCAACACAAACTCTTAACTACAATCAAGAGCTCGAGAATTGTTTCTTCAAATGATCCAGCCCGTATAATGGAAGCAGTATCAAAGATACCTCTTGTTGGATCTTCTTCAGTTGACCTTTCTAATCGAAAACTGCGTTCTGCAAGGCCAGTGGAATCAAATGCTGCTAGGAAGCTTAAAGGGCAATCAATGAACAAAAGCTGGGACGGTTGTTTAGAACCAAAAGACGGAAAAAAGTCGGTTTCTTTAGCTGTTCAGGCAAAAGTTAATGTTAAAAAACGCGAAGGTTTGACTACAACTGGAGCAAAATCTATCAATAATCAACCAATTGAGGAAAAGAACACACTCAAGAAACCTGCTACAAACAGAGTGCTCAAACAGAACAATAAGAAACAGAACTGTGTAACTGATAGAGGAAAAGCTGCTGCGAAGTCTTCAGCGTCTTCTACGAATACACAATCTAGAAAACCAGTTTCTAATAAGAGCTCGACTATAATCCCCATAAACAAAACAGTTGATCGCAGGAAGCGTTTTACAGAAGATGTGAAAATTAGAAATTCTGCTAAAAATGATAGAAATGGAAAGAATGCATCTAAATCTAATGGATTGGATGTCGTTTCTTTTACGTTCACATCCCCAATTTCACGATCAACAGATAAAATCAACCGAAATAGTTTGAATTCAGCAACTGGAGGTGGTTCCTTAAGTACCCTTTTGGATCAAAAACTATGGGAGCTAATCACCATGAGTCCAGCTTCTGTTTCTCAAGAATCACGAGTCACCAGAACTATAATCTTCCAAGATAAAAGAGAGCGCGACAAAACCAGTAAAGATGCTCAAGTATGTCATTTTGTTATGCGTATATGGTTAATGCAGTTTATAGTCGATTTATCATTGATTTTTTGATGTTTTTAGGTAGCGGATCAAGAATTTGGTGCAGTTTTTTCAAAGAAATCGACAATGATAGAGGTAGACATTGAGTCATTTGGCACCGAGTCAGAACAAGGTTACGTGAAGGCTATACTTTCCAATATCGAGTCAATGTTTGAGGATTTCACCTTAAACAGGACCAGCAAGATTGTGAACCCACATCTGTTTGATCAATTAGAAGCTCAAAAACTGGTTTTCGACAAGAAACATGAGCCTAAATTAAGGCGTAGGCTTGTGTTTGACTGCGTGAGCGAGTGTGTTGACTCGAGATGTGCAGTTTGGCTTAGAGGGCTAGCAGCTGTGAGAAGAAAAGACAGGTTAGTTGAACAAGTGTGTGATAAGATCTCAAGGTGGGAACAGATGAAAGATTGTATGGTAGATGAGCTTGTAGACAAGGATATGAGTAGTGGTCAACATAAAAAGTGGCTCGACTTTGACTTAGAAGCATTTGAAATCGGAGTTGAGATTGAGGGGCGACTACTTGGGTTCTTGATTGATGAAGCTATTGTTGATATGTTGACACCATTGGTAAGATCAGATGCACAAAATCTTGTTGATTGATCTTACGTTTATGGTTTTTTTCCCGCCAAGATAGTTTTTTTACATTATTTTCAAGACATTCGAAATTTTACGTCTTTTTGTTGATTTTATTGGGAGTTCTTGTGAATCACAATAAGCAAATTGCTGTAAATGGTCTTGATTGACTTGTTTATGTTTTGTGCATATGAGTTTTTTGGAACTTTTGTTAGACATCCACAAAATAGTGCATTCTAGCAACTGCAACAATGCTGTTTTTCCTCGTCTGGATCTGAGCTGGCGACCAGATCGAGATGAAAAAGAGAGGGTGTTGGGCTTTTGCATATTCAGATGGCAAAAGATGAAGAATGTGAGGCAGCGGAGGAGAGAGGATATAGCATTGCTGAGCAGTTGACTAACCGGACCAAGTCGGTAGAAGACCGACCCGACCCGACCCAACCCAAGACCAAGAAAAACTTGAACCGAGGACCAGATGTCTTATTACACGCGGGTTTTGGTTGGTTTCATTGCATGGCCTTGCACTAAACGGTTGGTGTTTTAGAACTGTTTGGTGCTTAAATTTTTGTTTTTGAATATATTAGTGTTTTTAAAAAAGTATTTTGTTTAGATGATAGAACTGTTAGTAGTAATCTTGAACCTACATTCCTTATTGTGTTAGTGACATCTAAATCTTGTCTCTGAGTATGCTACTACATGATCAGGTAAACCTATCGAGTATATATATATATGTAGATTATAAGATAACGATCATGTTAGGTCGATAAGTCTAATATTTGAACACAAATATAATCAAAGAAATCACTTCATATAAGTAGAATCACAATAAGAAAACCAAACTTATCAAGTTACATAAAACAAAAGAATGCACCAGTTCACATAATATTACAAATCCATTAAACAAAAGAGTGCACCAGTTTACATAATATTACAAATCCATCAATCAGAAGAATGTACCAATTCACATAATATTACAAATCCATTAAACAAAAGAATGCATCAATTCACATAACAATTTGACACAATTTGTACATGTAATTAACAGCATACAACATAATTTATAACTTACTCGTCTTTATAGGTCCCATTTCCTTTGCTTTAGCCCTTAACAAGTGTTTTTGAACCTTCCCCGTAGCTGTTTTTGGCAACAGACCGAAAACAACTGATTTCGGGACCCAGTAACCTGGCATGTTCGCGCGACAAAACTTCATTATATCCTCTGCCATTTTACTTTCATCGGATTTGTCTACCGGTGTTTTTAATGTCACGAAAGCACATGGGCTCTCACCCCATCTATCATCAGGTCGAGCCACCACCGATGCTTCAGCGATTAGCGGGTGTTGATATAAAGTGTTCTCAACTTCTACACTGCTAATATTTTCACCACCCGATATAATAATATCCTTGGACCGATCTTTAATTTCAATATAACCATCGGGGTGTTTCACGGCTATGTCACCCGAATGGAACCACCCGTTAGCAAAAGCCTCGGAGTTAGCTTTTGGATTCTTTAAGTAACCTTTCATAACAACATTCCCACGAAACACAATCTCACCCACGGTGGTCCCATTGGCTGGGACCGGTTTCATGGTTTGGGGGTCTACAACATCGAGGTGTTCGAGGGCGGTGTAGGGTACCCCTTGGCGGGCGTTTAGTTTGGCTTGGGTTTCGGGAGGGAGCTGGTCCCATTCGGGCTTCCATGCACAAATTGTTGATGGTCCATAAGTTTCTGAGAGACCGTATGTGTGGGCCACACGAAACCCAATTTGGGACATTTTGAAGAGAACAGCTGGTGGTGGGGCGGCTCCGGCGGTCATGACGTGGACCACGCGTGGGAGTGGGAGGATGGTGTCGTTAGACGAGGCATTCACTATCGAGTTGAGGACCACTGGGGCTGCACAAAAATGGGTGACACCAAGATTGGCTATAGCTGAGTAAACACCTTTAGCAGTTACCTACACAAAACAACTAGTATCAACTGAATACGATAACAACAAACAAGGGTTGTGGCTGTCAAAATACGGGTGAAATGAGTTTCGGGTTAAGACAGGTCATTTTCCGTTCAGTTTAGGTTGGCCTATGAACATTTTTTGTCCACTTTTCTTATAAAGTTGTAAATATGTGTGTTAACTATGATTAAAAAACAACATTGCTAACTAATAATAATCAAAATCTATGATAAGATGATTAAAAGGTTGTATTAAATAAAGTTTTTCATCTGTTTGACCCGTTTCTCTTTTAGCTAAACTTTTTATTTGACCCATTGACCGGTTTAAGATAAAGCACCTATATAACGTGAGGAGATACCTGTCGGAGGCAAATGTTGGTCCCACAGATGGCGGCAAGAGTCCAAGTAAAACACCAACCGTTGCAATGAAACATAGGCAAAGTCCACAAGTACACAACTCCGTCAGTTAGACCCCACACCACAACATTACTAGTAGACGCCAGATACGCCCCGCGATGATGCAACACCACCCCTTTAGGACTAGACGTTGTGCCCGACGTATAACCTAAAGCAATACTTTGCCACTCATCACGTGGCGGCTTCCAAACAAACTCAGGGTCACCAGACTCCAAAAACTTCTCATATTCAACCGCGCCTTTTTGTAGAGCATATTGGAGATTGTTTGGTTTACATTCCATGCTTTCATCTTTAACAACAATTAGATGTGGAGATTTGAAATTGGACTGTGTTTTATCTTTTAGAATCTTTAAAGCTTCTTCTGCAAGCTTGAAAAACTCTTGATCAACTATTATAACTGCTGATGATGAGTGTTCAAGAAGGAATCCAATAGTTGGAGCATTTAGACGAATGTTGACTGCATTTAAGACTGCTCCACTCATTGGAACTCCGAAATGAGCTTCATACATGGCTGGGATATTTGGTGCAATCACAGCAACCTGACAGTAACAGTATGGAGTTAGCTATAAGCTGAAAACCAATGATCTAGCTGAGGAAAAAAACCGAATAATCGAACCATAACCTAAACAACCAAAGAAATAGATAAATTGATGGTTCGGTTATGGTTCTATGTGTATAAATAAATGAATTAACCAAACCAAAGTGACATTTAAGCTACCTTCAAACTACGTTTTGATAAATAATAGAGTTGAATTCGTTTTTGCTCCGACAAAAAATCCTTCAACATTAAAAATGTCAATTTACCTTCAAAAGTTTTATCAGTTCTTTCAAATTCAATTTAAATATATACAACTTTTAGATTGAAATTGAAACAAATAATAAAATATTTGAACTGAAATTGATTTTTCTAAACTTCTGGAGGCAGGTGGTTAGTTTTGTCAGACTTACAGAGTAAAATCGGATTTAAATCTAAATAATATGTTCTATGTTAAAAATGTTTTGTTTAAAATAATATATTAGTTGTCGTTTATTTTACGTTATAAATAAAAAACACTCCTATTTCTTGAACATTAAACTAACACACATTTTAAATCTATACTACTCATTCATGACAGGACTTGAGCTCTTAATCTCCTGAGGATTCACACTTGCAACACCCCTTGGTGTCATTTGACACAAGATATAATTAGATTTAATGACTTTTTTTAGCTTGAATTCACTCATGGCCAAAACAGACGATTAAGTGAATAAACCAAACTGTATGTAACGAAAACCGTTAGATTATAAAAATAGAAAAACCGAAATGTGGTTTTAGCTTATAAGTTATAACCAAACCAAACCAAACCGACTCATATACATTTCATATACGTTATATTCACAATCCCTACTCACATCATCGTTCATGATTGTGATTCCTAATTAACAATTCATACAACTCCTATAACTAAATACCTCTGTTAATATTCATCCGCTACGGAGTAACAAACCAAAAATCGACGAAATCAGAAGACGAAAGCGCTAATTACCGTTGAACCGAATCCGACGGAGAGTTTCGAAAGTGCGGAAGCTAAACGGCAGCACCGGCGGTAAGTCTGCAGCCACGTGAACTGAATTGGACCATGAACCACCGATCGCCGGTGAGGGTGAACCAAAGCAGCTCGTTTCAAAAACCATAGCGGTGTTAATGCGGTGTAGTTCGCATCGTTTTTCGGTAGATCGTCGATGTCTCTCTCCGGCACCGCCATGACTCCGGTGAATCGAGTGTTGTTGATGATGAATAATGGATTGATGATTCTCTGATGGATATTATCGAATGCAATTTTTGTGATGATGAGCGCTCAAATAACTAACGGCCTCAAATGTTGAGATTGGGGTAGTTACATTATGGCCCTCCTTGTTTTTGTAATCTCAACTTTTAGATCGAAAGTTTTTCATGGAAAATAGAGATTTTTTTATGTTGATTTGGGTGATTAGCTGTGTACTGTGACGGGTTAATTTTATGTGAATAGGTAAAGATAAGTAGCTCGTAAGAGCATTCACATCAGTCTCATTCATATACTCGTCTTTAAATTATTGAAGAAACATAAAAAATAATATAATTTTATATTTAAATCAGGTTTTCCATCCACATCTTCATCTAAACTATTATCATCTCCCCTATTTGGGAGTTCACCATCCATCCCCCAAATTCATTTTTTTAGATTTTTCATAAGTGATTGTGATTGATATAAAGAGAAAAAAATATTAAAATATGAATACTTAAGTATTATTTAATTGAAATAATAATAGATATGGGCAAGCTGATGTGAAAAAATTAAAAAAAAAAAGAAGAATAAAATTTTAAGTAATGATAGTTTTTTGTTAATTATAAAGGATGACGATAGGGAAGCTAGCAGTAGAATCTTCATACCCATCCTCATCTTCAAATTTTAGGGGAAATATGAAAATTTTGTGTTATTTAACTCCTACATTTAGAAGTTGTTTGGCAACATTTAGCCTTTTAATGGTTCAGATGTTTGAATGATTCAACACTTAATGGTTTAGACTGTTTGTTTCGCGAGCAAATGTCTGAATGGTTCAGACATTTGCCTCTGAATGGTTCAGACATTTGCCTCTGAATGGTTAAGCATTATACTAATATTAAATGGTTAAGAGGTCTAATGCTGAATGGTTAAGACCTTTTATCTGAATTGGTCAGACATTTGCATTTGAATAGTTAAGAATATACTAGCTCTTAATGGTTCAACACTTAATGATTCAGACCTCTTATTGGTTCAACAATTAATCATTCAGAAATTGCCAAACAGCCTCTTAGAATTCTTATCACTATCCGCATCCCCTAAATTTTTAGGGGAAACCACAACACTCCCTCGTATTTGAGAGGTCACTATTCATCACCTATATCTATTTTTAAAATGATATATGTGTGTGATTTTGAGTAGACGAAAGAGAAAAAAACATAAAAAGTGAATTAAAGAGTATTGCCTAATTGAAATATGTATATATAACTTTAAGGGGATGTGATTTTTAGATAAATATACGATAAGAAAAAGAAACCTGATGTGAATGCTCTAAGGGTATGTTTGCAATTTAAAAGAAAGTTGTGTTCTTGTGAGATTAAGTATTGACAAACACCAAAAATAGTTTATTTAATTCTCATATATTAAATTGTAAAGTTATTTGGATATCGAATATTAGAATTATAGAA
Organism: Flaveria ramosissima; assembly: GCA_025215565.1. Taxonomy (NCBI): domain Eukaryota; kingdom Viridiplantae; phylum Streptophyta; class Magnoliopsida; order Asterales; family Asteraceae; genus Flaveria; species Flaveria ramosissima. The sequence continues at coordinate 38,400,644 of CM046046.1, forward strand.
TACTTAAAAACTTGAAAGTAAAAAAAATTAGTTAAGGAAATATTTATTATATCATTTACAACACAAAAGTCAAAATAGCATTTGGTCAACTTGAAATTAAAAATATGGTGGTTGTTTTGTAAAACTTAATACTTTATTATTCTCTATGCAATTTAGTTTAGAGATTATAAAATTTTCACAGCACAAAACGACAAAATAATATATTGACCAACTTGAATGTAAAAAAGGTAAAAAGAATAAGATAAATTATACCAATTTTTTTTACTGTTATGGCTTTGGTTTTCCTGTCGTTGGTGTTGTTGTGGTTCTTTTGCGACCCCTAGGTCGATGATGATGCATGTGAATTTATCTGAGACCACATTGTGTCTTTGAGTGCTGCACTAAAGCATGGGTAGGATTGCTAGTTTCCTTTTAAATTCTACAATATATTTTATTTTTCTAATTATCAAGTTGTATGTACACATTCTTATGCATAATGTACAACTATCTAATTCTTTTATTTTTTTTAAACCCAATACTTTTACACATTTTACTATTTAAGCATTGCAACTTTTTACATTCAACTTTGGCCCCTTATATTTTCATCATTTACAATTTTTCGTTTTACATTTCGATCGGAGTGTTGAGAGTTAACACGTCGTAAGGTGCGTGTGTGGTTTAACGTTGTTACGCTTATTTTTTCCCATTCAACGGCCCGTCGGAACATGCAGGTCTTGGATCAAATTATTTATTGTTTTTAATGTTTTATATTTCAAAGTGTGTGGTTTACATAATTACATCTACGTTCTGTTCGATTAATTTTCTTTTTTTGTTTTTATTTCCTTTTTAATATGATATTTTTCGATTTTGGTGGTCGCTCATAATGATGTAATATTGTTATTACTTGACACGGTTTTACGCAACTACCGCAACGCGATTGCTTAATACTCGTTCTTCTTATAAATTATCACACAGGTGGTTACAAGTGAATGATGAATGCATTATTCATCAAGTTCTTTTTAACACTAATATATACAATACAATGCCAAGCACGGAAGTAAAAAGTGTTATATTTCTTTGGACGAAGTTATTGTTTACGAAAAAGATAATAGTAATTGTCTCTTTTATTTCTATTTATATGTTAGAATTAGATGTGTACATTTTTGTTTTCTTTTTAAAAAGGCCTTTATGTTTGGGTCAACAACGATTAAACTAGTTGCTGATGAATCCGGTTTTGTTCAGGTTTAAATTGAAGTTGTCTGATTTGATTCGGTTTTCAATCCGTTTTAATAGAGCGGGTTACAAACACGTCATAACCGAGGGTATGATTTCAACCCATATTGGTTTCTCTCAAACTAGTTCAATAAACGGGCTTCGCTTTAGAAACTAGCCATTTTCCACTTGTTGCTAAACCGCTTGCATAATGATTATTTAAAATCTAATAACTAAATTTTATATTTTTAATATATAAAGTTATTTTTATTTTAGATCTATCTTTCTATACGCGTCACACACCATCCGGCTTGATTAACACCACATATTCCTGAACTTATTTAAATATAGGTTCTGAGTTATATATATTTTATTTATAATTGTAATCTGATTCAAGATTTGTGAAATTTGGAATGAGCAGATTAAAATATACAAAAAGTTAATTGTTTAAAAAAGTTTCAGTCTCATGTTTCGATGTCATAAATGTGATTGCTTATAATGAAAATTGTCATTTTGTAAATTTATTATCCTCATACTTTTTAAAAACACCAAATTAATTTATACATCATATTTAAGTTTGAAATTAAGACATCCCCTTTAAAAGATAAAACATATATAAAATGTGTTAGCTCTACACTGACGGTCTTGATGTAATTATAAACCAATAAAAACATATTTAAAAAATATGTCATCATAAACTACAACAAGAATAAATTAATGTTACACTTTCACCAATTATTTAATGAATTTGCCTAAATTTTATGATATTAAATTTAATAAGCGATAATATACCATAACTATAACCATACCTAGTACATCTCATTTATAACAAGGTTATTGACATGATTTGAGGGTAAGATGTAAGTAAATATTATCTCTATCCCAGATGATAAAAAGGTTGTTTTCAGTGAGACCCCCAACTACAAAAATATAATCCAAACACTCTTTTAGCAAGATCAAACTACTTAACAAAACAATCGATCTACATAAGATATATGAAACATGCAATGGTGGCACTCCATCAAACAACACATAAGTCCTAATAACCCTATACGACCCCCCCTATACGACACACGCGGCGTATAGGATCGAATACACTGAAAACGAGGAAAATTCAGAGGGCTGACAGAGAACTATACGCCCCATATAGCCCTATACGACCCCCCCTATACGACACATATAGGGCTATACGACGCGTATAGCAAATTTCGACACTGACTACGAGAAAAAATTCAGGAGGCTGTCAGAGAGGTTATACGCCCCGTATAGGGCTATACGACCCCCCTATACGACACGTATGGGTCTATACGATCCGTATAGAAATTTTGAGGTATTGATTTAGAATATTGAGATGTCTATTTAACCCATCCTTAAACAATTACTATACAATAGAGACAAACACGTACAATAATCAACAATAAACAAAAGTCAATAAATCAATCACTATATAGTTGATACCAAGAAGAAAACCATGACATAAAAAAGCAAATAATGACATTTAGCAAGAGACAATAAACAACACAAGCACTATCATGCAACACTGCTAGCTAGGGGTGTGCATGGTCGGTTTGGTTCGGTTTTTGCCTAAAACCAAAACCAAAAACCAATATTTCGGTTTTTAGGTTTTAAAACTGTTCGGTTTTGGTTTTTGGTTTTCGTTTTCACTTCGGTTTCGGTTTGTGTTTGGGCTTTATGTTTTAGAAAATAAAATGATCCAAAGTAACGAATTTAAGTTAGAAAGTTTAGACTTAATTCATTTTGTTGATCTTTAAACATAATCTATATATTCTTATAAATTAACTAACACTAAAATTAATTGCAATTAATAAAATAGAATAAGAAAATTCAATAAAATAAATTTAATCTACCAAACAAAAAAGTTTAAAGATTATTCTCGAAACGTAAATATCTATCTATTTTAGATAGCATAAGTTAAATAAGTAATTTATAGGCTAATCATGTTTATATATGTATGAATACACATCTAAAATTACAAGTTCGGTTTTATGGTTTCGGTTCGGTTTTTTCGGTTTTGCTTGTTTTTTTCGGTTTCTGTTACAAGCAAAACAAAACCGAACTGAAAAAATCGGTTTTAAAAATCATAAAACCAAACCGTCGGTTTCTTATTGGTTTCGGTTTTTCCGGTTCGGTTGCGTCGGTTATTTCGGTTGCAGTTCGGTTATTTCGGTTTCTTGCACACCTCTACTGCTAGCTAAATCCCATAGAAGACATATCTAACCCTTTTCTAGACATCGTTAACCTTAATCATACGTCTTCATGTGTTTTTATCATGGATCATGCCCTCAAATAAGTGCAACTCTAAAAGATTCTGTTTAATCTTCTCTTCTCAACTTATTTTTGGCCTACCTCTAATACGAGGTAATATGATAAACTTAATTAACTATACATGTTTTTGTTAAATAGCACCCAATTTAAGACATTATAAAATATGTGAAAATATTTTTTTAAACTATGTCAAATAGTTTTTATGTTGATACATGTTATAGTATTTTAATTTTTAAGTTTCACGTTTAAAACAAAGTTTGATGAAAAGTAAGTTTGTATTCATAGCATTCGTCAAAATAATGTTTTAGAACGTTTGCAAAAGCCAAGAAACTCTACGTTTGATAATCGTCATAAACTTTACGGACATCTTACTTTCTCATATAAATCTCTTTTCTTCCCCTTCGTGTACGTCTTCACATACATACGTTTCCCTTGATAACATGAGTCGTATGCTGTATAAATACCGATTAAATAGAGTTATGATATTCTTATATTTTTAATAAAAAGATAGCCTAAAATATATTCTGATCACTACCGTACCATATTCTCTCAAAGTTTAGTAAATGAATTCCGTAGTACGTGATAGGTGTCAGAAAATGTTATTAAAAATAAGGGAAAATTACCAAAATAAACATTTGACCAAAGTCAATTACCAAAATGACCAGTCAACTTTGAATTTTTTTTTAAAAATAAACCAATCGGAATAAGACACGTGGCACCCCTCGCTGACGTGGCGAGGGAATAGTGGAATCCCTCGCTGACTTGGCGAGGGAAATCCATAAACCCTCGCCCACATGGCATCCCTCGCCCACTCCCTCGCTTTTTTGACCAGTCCCTCGCTGACTTGGCGAGGGATTATGATTTTCCCTCGCCCATATTTACCATTTTGCCACTCCTCGCCGGATTTAAAAAAAAAAAAATTTCAAAATTCCGAGATTTTGTGAATATTAATTATTATTTTAATAATTAATGTTTTTTTAATACTAAAAAATTTAATATAATTTTATTTTCCTCTATAAATACCATATTAACTCTTAACAAATCTTACATTCTTTCAAAAAAACTTCTTCTTAAAATTCTTTGAAACTTATAAAAATGTCAGTTAATATCATACTATGCAGTGGTGGTAAATGGCATTTTGTAAACGGTGTTGAAGAATATCTACCATTAAAAGGTAAATGTGTTAGAAATGTTCTTAGTTTATCTACTAATATAACGTTTGAAGAATTAAAATATACGATTTCTTCAAAACTGAAAATTCAAAGTTATATACGATTATCGTATAAAATGTCTACGTATACTCATTTTATCGATATTTCTGATGATAAAGATTTACAATATTTTATGAATGTTGTTCTTAATGGTCAAAACGAAATTTTTACGTTATTTGTCAGTGAAGAATGTGATATTGTTGGTAGTAGCTCAGCTGTCCAGGAAAAAAAATTGAATTTTACAAACGAAACTGAAAAGTTTATTTATGATTTAAATGATATTCTTGTGGATAACGAGAGTTATAGTAATGTTAAAGAAGAATGTGATTATGAAAACCAAAATAATAATAAATTTTATGAAAAAGAGGATCCGTCTTCCTATCATTTCGAGTATAAAATTCATGAAGATATATTTTTTTCACAACCGGAGTCATTAGCGGATCCTACAAATAATCCACTCAAAAATACCAGCTATGGGTTGTCTACTATATCTGAAGGCGATTGTTTCAACAACAAAGAAGAATTACAACTCAAATTGGGTACGATGTGTCTTACTGAATGTTTTGAGTATAAAGTGGTTAAATCATCAAAAAGTAGATTCGAGGCGTCATGTCGTAACGATGGTTGCGATTGGTGTATCCGTGCATATTGTTTTAAAAGTACAAGTATTTTTCAAGTTAGATATTTTAATTCAGTACATACTTGTTCAAGAACACAAACTTATCCCAATATTCGTCAAGCAAACAAAAAGGTATTGGGTCATATCATTAAGAACCAATTAAAAGATAGTGGTCGAATTTACCGGGGTAAAGAAATTATGAATGATATTAAATAGAGATTTAAAGTTAGCATATCGTACGCTCAAGCTTGGCGTGGGAAAGCTTATGCGCTCGAGCTTTTAAAAGGATCTCCAGAAGAATCGTTTTCGCATCTTCCTATTTACTGCTACAATTTGAAAAAAGCAAACCCGGGTACGGTCACTGAAATTGCTGTAGATGAAATGGGACGTTTTGAAATGTTATTTGTGGCGATCGGTGCAGCGGTAAGTTAATATTTGAGTATAGTTTTTGATAATATTTTAATAATACTAACATTATTTCTTTTAATCGGATTCGAAGTTTTGTGCAATTTTTACGGCCTTTAATTGTGATCGATGGGGCACATTTAAAGGGGAAGTTTTTAGGCACCATGTTTTTGGCAGTAGGGATGGATGGAAACAATCAGATTTTACCAGTTGCATACGGTGTCGGTAAAACTGAGAGCGGGGAGTCATGGATATGGTTTTTATCAAAACTAAAAGAATGTATTGGTGATAATCCAAATTTGGCAATTATATCTGATAGAGCTGCCTCAATTGATATGGCAATCAGGACTGTCTTTCCACATGCATATCACGGTTATGTTGTCGTCATTTGATGGTGAATCTGCGGTTAAAGTCGATGAAAGGAAAAAATTACGAGTCATTGTGGTGGCAGACTTGTAAAGCTTATAGAGTTTCTGATTTTGAAGAGCGATTTTATAGACTCACCGCAGTACTTCCACGCGTTCGAAATACTTTAGTCAATGTCGGGTTTGAAAAATGGGCAAGAGCACACTGTTCAGGAAGTCGTTATAATATTATGACTTCTAATAGCGCTGAGTCTATCAATGCGTTGTCACGACATGCTAGAAAACTACCAATTATTGGGCTCGTTGAATTTTTTCGGGAAAATCTACAAAAATGGTATTTTAATCGTAGACAAATTGCAGGTATTATTTTTATATAAAACTTCAATACAATATTTTATGTTATTTGTTAAAAATACTAACATATTAATTTTTGTAGGTGATTTGCCCCATAATCTTACAAAATGGGCAGAAAATAAAATAACAAGAAGAATTGCAAAAAGTGCAACATGGACTGTGACCGGAATCGATGATCACACATTTGAGGTTGCAGACGGAGGCAAAAAAGGTTTGGTTGATTTGTGGAGCAGAACATGTAGTTGTAGACAATGGGAACTCTCTGGTTTACCTTGTGGTCATGCGATTGCTGTTTCAAGGTTTTTAAATATAACAGATTGTAGTCACTGGGCTTTAAACTGGTTTAGTAAAGATATATATAAGGCTACATATGAGGAGTCAATAAATCCTTTACCAACACAATCTGAGTGGGAGATACCTTCTGATTTCGTGCCTGTGCAGCCACCGCTAATGAATAAAAGACAAGCTGGCAACCGCGAGAAAATAAACGCATACCGTCACGTGGTGAGGTAGTAAAAGAGGTTGTATGTAGTAGATGTTGTTCACAAGGTCATAACCGCGACCAATGCAGAGCCCCACTGCCATCACAGGTTTCAAAATCAAAATCAAAGCCAGATGGAAGCAGTAATCCATATCAACCCACAGCATATGTCAACCCTGAAAATTTTCGTGAATACGTTTTTGACGCAACTAGCCAACCATCACAAATATGGGATTTTGATTTGAACGAACCTTAATGATGAAATGATTTTATTTTTTATTTAAACATTTTGTATTAATGTTTAATGTTTGTAATATTATTAAAATGAAATTTTTATATTTTAATTATTATTCCATTCTCCCTCCCTATAAATAGAACCAATTCATTAGACATTCAACATCAACCAATTCATCCATCATATATTTATCTATCTATTTCATCTATTTCATTCATCCTACCATTCATCCATCATATCTTTATCTATCTTCATTCAACAACAACCAAATTTTCATTCATCCTACCATTTAACAAATAAAAATTCCCTCTATCTCACCAAGAAAATCCCTCCATATCACCAAAAAAATCTCTCCATCTCACTAAGAAAAAAATGTTATTCGTTTTTCACATACGTCCTCCTCCAAAACCAAATATACACATTGCAACACCAATATTAACTTATCTACATAATACTGATCAAAAGCATTCTACTGTCTTGTTTTAAATTTTCTTATCTACATAATACTGATCACGTGATGAGAAGTATTATAACCGACAGTAAGAGCTTCCACATTCAATCGGGTAAGATGTGTTTTACAACTTACATCTTACCTATGCCAATTAAGTCAGCTAGCTCTGTTGAAGAGTTGCTTGCTCACTATTACTAGAAGATATAATATGTGTTCTCGGGAAATAATGAAGATATCGTACGTGTTGACGAAAAATAATGAAGAGATAGTACGTGTTAACAGAAAATACTGAAGACAAGCTACGTGTTGACAGGAAAAATATATATGTTATTATTTTTTATTTTATATTGTTAAAAAATTTGTAAAATGGTACGTGTTGACAGGAAAAATATATATGTTATTATTTTTTATTTTAAATTGTTAAAAAATTTATAACATGCTACGTGTTGACAGGAAAAAAATGAAAAAATAAATAAAATACTGCTATGAACATCATAACTTAAAAACTAAAAATGCATTCAACAGCTTAAATTAACTTTATATTACAATGACAAATACACGAAATAAGAAAAATATAAAAACTAATAAAATATATTTTAACGTGGACGCGGTAAACTACGCCAAAAATACAACTGATCTGCCATGAAACGTCGATATAACTTACAGGACTGTTTAAAATTTTCACCACAATCTATCTGTTTTCCTGTAACTAAATGTTCCATCAACATACAAACGTAAACTCCTTCATTGCCCCTCAAGGCTTGGGGCGATGTAACATAATCTTCATTTACTTCAATCCCAAATGGTTTTTCTGGCTGACCCGTCTTTTTCCAGAAACGAATATTTACTAATAAAGCGCTAAAATACACAGACAATTTCATCAACGTCGGATGAATCAATCGACCAAATTTATCATCACCTATTTCTTCACCACAAAAAATATCTATTTTTATGGTACGCAAATTCACACGAACAAGCATCCATTCTTCGCTCTGAACACAAAAAGGAAAATATACATAATCAACATCTAAAATAGATGGATACGGGTTGAACTTTCCATCAACAAATGAAACAGCATGCTTGCTACACGAATCAGTTAAGAAATCAAAAAATTGCGGAGGTAGTATGGTCCAACGCATATTTGACATTCCATTTTTATATAGCTCTCTGTGCCTCCAATTCATCATTCTTAAAACCCAACCTTCAATATGCTGAATAAAAATACATTTGTTAATACATTACAAAATATATATATATATATATATATATATATATATATATATATATATATATATATATATTAATAATGTGTAGAAAAATTTACCACTGCGCTCAAATAACCGTTACGTCTGTAACCTAATAAAATACCCCAAAAATTCTTGTCAAGTTTTATAGGCGTTAAAAATATAGCGGAGTAACAAAAAGGGGCATCCCCCTTATTATAAAATTCCATGACATCTTTTGACCATTTATCAGACTCATCATCTGGAATGGCCCATCTACGTTCAGTGGGTTGATTGGTTTGTACACCGGGGTTTTGAACATCCGAAGTTGAAGATTCGGATTGATTCTTTGGACGTCTCCATTTACTCATTATCCAAGTTGACGATTTAGGAGCGGGTTGAGAAGAGTATTGATGATGTTCATCCATTGATGTATGAAAAAATAAATGAGATGAGTTTGATGTTGAATGAAATGTAAATGAGGTATCTATTTATAGTTGGAGACATATAGAGAAAATATGTCCCTGAAATTATTAAAATATAATAAATCGTTTTTTTTAAATATTATAATTTTTTTTTTGATTTGACATAATATTCTTTGAACCTACTATATAAGATGGTATTGTAAATTCTAATTTTTTCATAACTTAATATGACATCTAACGGAAGAAGCAGGGGAAATCGAATAAGAGAAAGAGAAAGAAACGGGTCAAGTTCTAATCCAGCAGTTTATATTGATTTCAATTCAACTCCTGTAGAGAATCATCATTTTCATAATTCTAACTGGTCTCCAAATGTTATCCGGTTTTTCTACAACGGAGATGCATCTTTCTGTAGTATATCTTGTATGGGTCATACGATACTTGATAGAGAATTTTGGGGCAGCCTTATAGGTTACTGTGGCAACGGTTTTTTACATTGTATTGTAAGTTTTAAATATAAATTTTCACATTATGTTATTTAAGTTTATATAATAATAATTCTTATTTTTTACAGCATGTTCGTGCTTGGACAAACAGACTTTTAGCTTGGCGGATTAATGAGATTCAAAGAACCGGTGAGATACCAGGCCCGAATCGTTGGACCATTCTTCCGTATGAGTTTGTCGAACTAATATTTCAAGGATCTGCTGATGCAAACGAATATGGCAATGGCATGAATGAGTTATATCCTCCATTGTGGGACGTTGATACGGTAAAAAATATATTTCTTGTTATATGATTTTGTAAAAAATTAGATTATTTTAAAAAAAAATCTATTAACATTAAATTATCCTGACAGGTATATATACCAATACATGACAACAATGAAAACTGGTATCTTTTCCAGATTGCTATGGACTCACTACAATTAAAAATATTTTTTCCATATGAATGTCGTCAAAATACTTGTTTTGATTTATCGTGCATTCATCGTGACATATATCGAATTGTTGTTGAATTTGAGTCTTATTTTATATGGTTTCTACAACGTATATCGTATTTTGATATATCGGGACAAGAAGAAGTTATTGAATTAGAAATATCTGAAGAAATTGTCTGGCCTTATAATGGTGGTCACATTGGTCGAGATTCTGGAGTAGTTATTTGTATGTTATTACGTAGGTTGGTTCAAAACAGGTCATTAACGTGGGAAGAAGTAAATCTGCAAGAAGTTTGTCTTAGATATAGACGTTTTATGGCAGATGAGTTATACGCGATGCGTACACTGTAATGTCGTATTATTTTATGAAAATGTCATACAACAATTATTATTTCATATATACAAAAGATAATTATAACATAAATACAGTAGAAATTTAATAAAATGTTTACAATATCTTCTTCATATATTTTTGTTTTGCACGAACACTTCATATTTCATCACTTGCAATAATCTTGATCTGAGTAACACCTGTAACAAAACTTGTTATCGCGATATGAAAAACATCAGTTATATATAATAATTATAACTACGCGAAATGAAGAATATAATTTAGCAATATAATTTCGAGATATGGAGAATATAAGTTTTTTATAATTAGTATAACTACACGACATTACTTGTTTGTTAATGCCGCTTGTTCAAGGAAGGGAGTATATAAACGATATATTAAAACGAATAAAAATTCGTTTATAGTTTAATAAATAATTACGGACATTTGTTTATGTTTTCTTATATGATTTTTGTAATGTAGGTAAAGAAAACAAGAACAATGTCGCGTAATTTTTTTGATTTTTGTGATGTAGGTAAAAAAATTTAGAGTTTAACAACATAAGGAGGTTTAGGACACGGAATTTTCCATGAAAAAAACATAATATTTTCTTCACAGACAATATGTTGGTGTGTATGTGAAATATATGTTGATGAAAATGTGTTGGTGTGATGGTGTTGGTCTCATATTTATAGTGAAAAAAGGACACCAATAAAATTTATTAATTTTTTTTTCATTAATGCTAATTATATAAATTGTATATACAATGCAAAATATTTACAATTTATTTATCCTTGTATCTATTTGTTAAATTTTGATACAATAAAGTTGCTAATTTCTCTCGGAAGTTTTGAGCAGTCACGCGTACATCTTCAACCGGACATAATTCTTCTCCACTAATTAAACGTTGTAACATAATACACACCCAAACACCGCAGTCTCCTGATCGAGGGGCTTGTTGTGGCACGTTAGGCGGTATAATTCGTTCAAAAGTTGTGGGTATAGAAATTGTTATGTTCCGATCTTCAAAAAACCCATGATAGTATAACCATCCTGGTAGCACGCGGTCTATTTGTTTTAGAGTAATATCAATTTCTTTTTGAAAAGATCCCGCCATACTGTCAAAAATAAAAATTAATGTTATGTATATATGATATTTAAATTAATAAACATTGAACTAATAATTGAAATATAGCGTTACCTGTTATATACTGTAACACTCCATCTTAACAAATTTATTTTTATCAAAATCCAATGTTGAGATGCAACGTTCGTTGGAATGTATAGCTGTAACAAATTATCAATTAAAAAATTTTATAAAAATATAATAAAACAAAATGTATAATTACCTCATCAACATCACGAATCGGTGGATACAAGGGTTCAGAACCGTTTGCGTAAGAAGACAACTTTTTCATCTCGAATAAGTATATTGTAAACCATGGAGGATAAGCACACCATCGTGCAGTTATTGGTCGAGACCGTAATAAATAGTTCACCCAAGCCCATAGATGCTGGAAAATAAATATATATTATTTCATTTAATTAAATTTAAGTATGATTAATAAATTATTGTTAAAAAAGAATTCTTACATCCGACTCAAGCCAACCGTCCGTATCTCCTATTTGTAGTAAATCACCCAAAAATGATGATATGTGATCACTAGTCCCGGTAAGAGAAGTAGTGAAATGATCACCACTAGTATATAATTCTAAAACATTATTTTGATCGTTATTTTTATTTTTGTCTTTTTTAAATACTGTAAACGGTGAACTAACGGCTGCCGATGGTTTTATTTCACGTTTCTGTTTTCTTAACGCAATTGGAACTGTCTGTTAGGAAAAAACATAAATAATAAATAATAAGAACAAGTAATAAATTAAGCAATATTGAAAATTAATAGAACAAAAAAGTTGAATAATACCTTCTCTTTAGTACGCGTTTCAGAAACAGGAGACAATACGATCTAAATCATAAAAATAATTATGTGTGTTATTTAATATAATATTAAAAATTATTACTTATTAATATAAATACGGTAATACCTTCTCAATACTAGGCCCAGTAGAGAAAGGAGATCCAAACATTTGAGGTGGAGAATTTACAAATTGACTAGTATTAAACTAAAACACAAAAAAATATACAAAGTTACGTTTAAATATCTGAAAAATTATACAAATTGACTGGTACACTTACCTCTTCTAAATTTTCTTCATACGGTTGCTTCGGAGTTTGCGTTCTGGGATTTTCTTTTTTAAAATAATTATCCTAAAAAAAAACACTTAATCAACACATTTTATTTTTGATAAGAAACGTATAATAATTGATAAGATTAATAATTACAAGTAATCGGTGAACAATATTCTCAATGCTTTTCGGGTCACAACAGTGACTAGTATTTTGTTTTTGTGGCTCCTCCGAATAATTATTTTGATTTGTAAAACAATCATCAACGTGTGGCACGTTATTTCCATCAGGGTCAGAATGTTCAAATATTATTTCTTCTTGTTCGGGTGGAATTTCACCCCAATATAGACAACTTAGTCTGTATGATTGAAGCGATTGATCAAACGCAGTTGAAACAATATTTGATGGTAGATAATGACCCTGAAAATTAAAAAAAACATATTATTAACATAATTCAATAATGTAACTGTAATTTATTAAAAAACAATAACGTACCTCTTTTGAGTTGTTTAGTATAGATAACGCTTGTTCCCACGTTATTAAACTCATACGAGGCCAATCAATGGCCCTTGGCACGAATCCACGTCGTTTTGCATAATTATTCATTATGGGAAACACTTCATAAATCCAAATCTATAACAAATAAAATATTTTAATCTAATATATAATAGATATTAATCAACATAATTAAAAGTATCAAATTTAAAATTACCTTAAATGCCCAAACGAATCCTTTTATACTGTATCGTAGTTTTTTCTTTCGTTTTTCTCTCTCGTTTTTAAAAAGAGCATTATAAATATGAGGGTAAGTATAATTCCAAAGATATGTACCCCACGGAATTCATTCCATGCCCCTAAATCACTAATTAAATCTAAAAGTTGATTATTCAAATTATTCTTTCCTTCTAATCCCATAAAACCTTGTTGAACAAGTAATAATAAACAAACTTTTACAACAGTTATATCATCTAACATGTGTAATCTGTTTTCAAAAACTTCTCTTAAATCATCTAACGTAGGTCTATATATTCCATTTTGGTGAAAAATGGTATAGACAAAACTTGTTGTGTCTGATTTAATTTGACGCGTCATTTCACCAAATTTAAACCCGGTAATGATACAAAATTCTTTAGGACCAAATTGGAGATTTTGTCCATTTATTGAAAAGTTAATACCGTTCTCCGGATTTTCGGTAGGAACTTGCGTTTGTAATATTAAATGAATAAGTGATGCATCATTGTTAATACTTTCACATGATAACCAATTTGCAAAACATGTGCTATTAAATATAAGAAGCTGATCAGGATTGTTTTTAAGTTTATTATAAATTAGTTTTGCAACTTTTACATTACATCTAATAGTAATACTGTTAGATGCATAAAAACCCTGCAAAAATAAATAAACAATTTCAACATTATATTCAAAAGAAACGAAAAGTAAAATAACACTCGTAGATAACACTAACCTCGTTCTCCATCACAATAATCGACAACTAAACGATATATAAACGTGTTCTTCGCAAACGTGGCAAAACACTTGGAGAGAATTTTTTAAAAAATCCGGCCCCCACATGGTCCCCCACCAACCGGTCTTTAAATAATTTTCCCTCGCCTCGAAAATCGTGTCCCTCGCCTACTTGGCGAGGGCCGGGTCACATCCGGGTCACATCCCTCGCTAGGAGGGTCAAATCCCTCGCCGTAGTCAAGGCCATCCCTCGCCCCAATGTAATTTTGACTTGGCGAGGGTGAAGTCATATCCCTCGCCTCGGTTAGGGAGCCCCTCGCCAGTCTTGTTGAACCCTCGCCAGTCAACTTGACCCCTCGCCAGCCCCTCGCCTTTATTACCCGACCGTACCAGAACCAGACCTCGCCTCGCATTGCGTTCCCTCGCCTCGAAGTGTGTGTTCCTCGCTGACTCGGCGAGGGGAAGGTCCAATCCCTCGCCTTCCCCCTCGCCTGTTTTTTTTTTTTTCTTCTTTTTTTTTCCGGTTTTCCACGTGGGCGAGGTTGTGATACACGTGGGCGAGGGATGTTGGCGAGGTTTTATGATTTTTCCTCGCTATTGGCGAGGGGTCAAAGTAGGTTTCTTAAATTCGTAAAATTTTGAGTCAATGGTCATTTTGGTAATTGAGTTTGGTCAAATGGTTACTTTGGTAATTTTCCCTAAAAATTATGGGCTTGACCTACTCCTTCCAAAATGCTGACCACAACTTATGTTATTAACTTTTAAAATAATAAAATTCTTAAATATTATTGGTGTCAGTTTATGTAATAATTTACTTCATTGCTAATAATGCAATAAAATAGTAACAAGATCATTAATTAATTATACATTTTGGTGTGCTAGATGCGTTGTTTTCATAAGTTGATGGGTTAAATTTGATACGTGTGTTGGATGTATGAATTCGGGAACGACCTGCATACTCGGTCAGTTTAGTTATGATGCTAAACTCGTTTAAAGAAAAAGCTAATAAAAATAAACAGATGAACCGTGAACATGTTAAATCGACTAATTCCCGATCCGTTTAGCCAAACTCTTCTTTAGAAACCGACCTGACACGTTTAGGTTGATATCTATGTTCACGTTTTTTAAATAATTTAGACCCTTAATTATTTACAGATTTTACAGTGTTATGTTGTTAAAACATAAAACCATAACATTAAACGAACAACATATAAACCAAGTCAAAATACCATGTCAAGAGAAAAAAAAGACAAATTTAAACAACATAAAATGCTATATAAAAATAATTAAAATGATAGATTTGAAGATTATACATAAATAAGTAAAAACTTGTAACCCAAGCCATATAAATACTAGTATATAATTTAGTTTTTAGCACGCATAGATCTTAAAAACAAGGAAATCTAAAACATAATGAATCTTTAATATACGTATGCCATATCATCCATCTCAAAAAATCGTAAAAAATTATTATGCCTACACAGTAAAACATATTATTTGAAAAAATCGTATAAATGCATAAAGATATAATATTTTTTAATGGCTAACTCAAACACAATCTATACCTACTCATAAATCTATATACAATTGGCAATCATGAACTAAGTCCCCGTTTGGTTCAGACAATTCTTACGAATTGGAATTAGAAAATTTTCCATCCAATATCCTGTTTGTTTGGTTAACGAATGGAATTGGAATTGAAAATTTTTCTCACATTCATTGAAATTCACATTTCTTTCACTTACCCATGAAATGTTTAACATTCCATATTCTTGTACAGTCAAAAGGGGATCGATTCCGTAAAAGATTGGATCAGAATTCTCAAAATTAACATTTCAATTTCACTCAAAATTGACCAACCAAACACGTTATCAAAATTTTAACAAGATTTCAATTCTAATTTCATTTCCAATTTCAATTTCTTTGCCAAACATTCTGCAAACCAAACGACCCCTAAAACTTCCAACTTATTTTTTTAATAACGTCAACTCACATACCCATTCTGCAAACCAAACGACCCCTAAAATTTTAACAAGATTTCAATTCTAAAACTTCCACCCTGTCATAGTCGGAATCCTTTAACCTCAAAATGAGTTTCACCATGTTAACTTTAAATATCATTAGATCCAACATTCCATCAAAATACCTTAACTAGTTAAAAAAGAACACATCTACTATTTCGCATACACCTTTAATGTTAGACTAGTAAAAGTATAATAACAAGTACGCTAATAAAATAATGGTTCATGTTTTCGATGATTAAAAGATATTTTTGAACGAAAACCACTGATGCACTTGATCATCTCTATTATTCGAGCACGTAACTCACGATCACATTTAAAAGAAAACTCAACATAGGTGATAGAAAACCCCTGACCCAACCTAAAACTTTCCTTTTATCAAATGTCTCGTGTGTGATTTAAACCCACAGCCTTAGTCTATTTTAATTCTCAATCACTTTTGCTTAAGTATATGATTATTAAAAGACACTAAACCCACTATCATAGGATTTAACTGTTGATCTGTGCGATATTAACTCCCCCTATATATACGCAGAAAATCTTTCAATCTGGTCTTCTCTCTTCTCCGATTATGTAATCTGCATCTTCTTACTGTTATTTTGGTTGATTTTGAGCTTCTGATTTGCGAGATCCTGTAAGTCAATCGCAGTGAGCGACCTCGATCAACTACGATTACGGTGTTCGGAGTTTTAGCGGAAATTTTATTAACCTTTCTAATCGTTTTGACCAAAATTGAAGGTTCATATTCTGAGATGGAACAAGCGGCACCAGCGCGACTTGTTGGTTCGGAGATTCATGGCTTCAAGACTATGGAAGGTATTTGCTCGATCCTTAACTTTTGTTGTGTTGTTTGTGCATATGTTTTTGAATTGGAATAGGGTTTGGGTTTGTGATTTTGTGCTGCTGAAATTGTTGTTTATGGTGGTGTTTTTAGTGATGTTGGGGAAAGAGGGCAACTACTTTAAGTTATTGTTGATGTTTGGTGTTAGAAAAAGGGGTGATTTGATGATAAAATAAGAAAAGCCTTTTATGTATTATTAATCACCTAACTATAAGAGTATGATTAGAATAATTACAAAGGAAAGTTAAGCAAATCATATATACATATACTAATTATGATAAAGATTATTATTATACACCCTAATATTATATTGAAGGGAGGAAATCAGACGGTGAGACTGCAGCGAAATACAATGAATGTGTTGGTATAAGAAATACATACAGAAACTACCCATAAAAATGTCAAAGGTAGGAAAACTCTATGGCCGGCAAACAACGACAACATGTCTAAGGCCATAGTGACGACGACAAGAGGGACATAGCTATGGTGACGAGCTACGACTGTGGCGCCGGGCAAGAAAGAAGTTAGATAAAATACCTAATCTACATATACGTATGATGCGGCCCCGGGGCAGGTGAAAGAGAGAAGAATAGAAAGGAAGTCATCACACAAGAGGGACATTGGGTGAAGAGAGCCGGCATTCAACCAAATCTGGCCGCAAAAGCGGCGCAAAGGAATTGGGAGAACAAGAACCTTAAGGCTCTAATGCCATATAGAATAATGAAAACCACGTAATGTATTATGTATTATTAACTATGAAAAGGAGTATAACGAGGTTAAGTACAAGGCAAGCCTAATAAAAACATATTTCCTAATCATGGAAAAGATTACTACAATAAACTCTAACCAATATATATTCTTGCTAATATTAACAAATGGTGAGAATTTTGTTGGTAGAAATCTATAGTTCTATACCATACTTTAAACAAGGTTATTTATAAGAAATAACCGAGTTAATATTCATAGTTAAAAAGTGAAACCGGTGAGTTCAATGAAATATTGGTGGTTGCGATAGATTTATTCATCGTCCTACTTGTAAGTGGCAGTCTTCCTTAAGACAGTTATTTGGTCCATTTTTTATTGTTTTCTAATTTTAAATTCATAAATTTTAGAACCTTATTCTATGCCAAGAGGTTACTCTCTTGATGAGTTGTTTTGCCTATATAGAACAATGACTACTTGTAAACTCAAAAACAATGAAATGTTTAGTGGTGGAATTATGATTCACCATCTTAAACAATACCCAAAATACAACTTTTATTTTTTGCCCCTCGATAATTGTTACTTGAAATTTGGAACCCTTGGTGTGGTATACAATTTTTATTTGTTTCATCTTAATCAACAGATTTGGATGTGCCTAACATGATGGAGGAAGCAAAAACAAGATGGCTCAGGCCAAACGAGATTCATGCAGTACTTTGTAACCACAAGTATTTCAACATTAGTGTGAAGCCCGTTAATTTGCCATCAAGTAATTATAAAAAAAGCACAACTTATATCTCATTTCATATCTAGTGGTTACTATTCTTATCATATTTGTTATTGGTCTCATCTTTATTTTGTTTGAGGTTATACCTATGCTATCCTTTTTTTTCTACAACGTAGGTGGCACAGTTGTCCTTTTTGACAGGAAGATGCTTAGAAACTTCCGAAAGGATGGCCACAACTGGAAAAAGAAAAAAGATGGAAAAACTGTAAAAGAAGCTCACGAACACTTGAAGGTGAGTTTTATTTACCAAGTATCAAGTATCAAGTTTGGATCCTTCGTATATATTCTTACCATTTACTTTAACATGTTTCTTGTTGCTGTATAAATTACGTAGTTATTTTTTATGAGGCTCATTTATATGACGTTCGTTGAATTAAGAAGTGATTGTGGGTTCCATATATTTGATAGTTGATATGAGGATAAAATGGGGCCCTTGAAATGGAGGATGTTACGTTAAAACTTTTAATTAAGTAAATCTCTATGTTTGTGTACACACACCCACACACATATATATTTCATTTTGTATTTTACTGGCATTGTTAGTGCAACTTGAGCTGTATTGTCTAACTACCTTAGGAAAAGGTCAAACTAGTACAGATAAAAGTTGGACACATTACAAAATAATCTTAATTTCATTCTTTTTCTTTTTCAAAGTAAATAAACTTTGTAACTCAATAAGCTCCAATTGCTCTTGATACAGGTTGGTAACAATGAAAGAATCCATGTATATTATGCACATGGTGAGGACCGGCCAACCTTTGTTCGTAGATGTTACTGGCTTCTTGATAAGTATGTAATAACTGAAGATTACATGAATATTGTCTCAGTGTTTTTTTACTTATAGTTATGATTCCAATCGTTGTTTGATTTGATTATGTTACAGGAAACTGGAACATATTGTACTTGTTCATTATCGTGACACTCAAGAGGTTGGTATAGAAATTATATTCATTCTTGTAGATGTTACCACACATATGAGATGTATGTGTGTCCCAGCATTCAGAAACTACACATTTTCAAAACTTTTGTTGTTGATAAATTAATACACACACATACAAGGAAGATCACTTAGTTTCATGTGTGTCCATATGTATAGTATATGGGACTGATCATATGAAAACACAAATATTAGTAAGAACTGTAACAATAAATAAAGTTCTAATTTTAATTACATGGACAAATTCACATTTTATAGCTCTCAGGAAGTGTTTGATAGAGTTTTGAAGCACTCTTACTCAAGAAAGTCAACAATTTCGTATTTTTATGTATGTGCATCTGGATGAGACCCAGATGCACCAATGCATCGAGATGCATAAATATGAAATTGTGAAACTTATTGACTTTAATGCTTCAAATATCATCAAACATTCAAGCAAATATATATATGTGAATTAGTCGACGTATAGTATTTGAATTCAAAGTTTGATTGGTTCTTACACATATTATGTATCTTACGGGTATGCTTTATGACCTTGAGGTCATGGGTTCAAGTCGTGGGAACAGCCTCCTACACAAAGTGTAGGGTAATCCTATGTACATGAGATCGCGAAGCGATTCGGTTCCTCCCCGGTCCCTGTGCAAAATGGGAGCTAAGTCAAGCACCTTGTGCGCCCTTATCTTACGGGTATGCTTACTATATCATGCAGTTGCAAGGTTCTCCCATAATGCTTGTTGACTCCAACTCGAGTTCGGATCCACTTCAATCATCTAATCTGTCTGAAGAAATTGATGGGGTTGATCAAGTGTACTGTACTGGTGCGTGAGTTTATTGGGTTATATCAGAATGTTTAATTGTTATACATAAATCAAATTTTAGTTAAAGAGTGTATATCACTTTCTAGTGCATAACTTTTTCTATAATTTATATTCCCTCCTCCAATAAGATCTGTGAATATTGGTGTTTTTGGATAGCATGGATTGCAAAATCTTTTTTTGAAAACACTTTAACAAAAGTCACCTATTTGATCCATGGTGTAATCCATAGCAATAGAGACTAAATGCTCTTTTTCTTTTTTCATAATTTGTGATTCAACAGGGCCTACTGAGACCGCTATAAATCATGAAATGAAAATTCATGAAATCAACACACTTGAATGGGATGAGCTTGGGATTCCAAATGATTCCAACAAGTTGATTATATCAGGAGGTAGTTTTTTATTCCTTATATTTCTTTTTAAACGACAATCATTATGATTTTTTACATGTGCTAATTTATTCAATGCAGAAAATGTTGCACATTTTGATGAACCTGACCAATACGGATTAAATGGATCAGTAGATAATGTAAGTAGAGCATTACTTAGCTTTTTTGTATTGCTTTTCTTTATCATTATTTTATATCAGTCCATCAACCTTAAAAAGAGAAATACTATATATTATTGTAAAGGAGAACAGAGATGCAATGTGCTATTTACAAAAAAAAAATTGATTGTTTTATGGTATTCAAGGATCATTGATCAAGATGACATGTTGGTCATTTGGGTAATGGGTCAATACGGATAGTTTTGACATGGGATGGGTTGGTTGACTCTAACACTTTTTGTTGAAGTTCTAAGCGAGTCAGTCATAATAAAGAAAATATATTATTACACTAACAATACGTTTTTCATAATAATAGATCGATGTAGGAGGTTTTATGTAATACAAACGTATTTTGGGTGACTTTCAACATGATTGGCTGATTCAAGTCATTTGACCTGTTTCTTTTTAAGTTATATAAAAATATATATTTTACCCGCTTGACTTGTATCTTTAATTGATCCATTCTTTGTAAATGGTTCTAATTTACCACCCCTTTTCTTAACTGTCTGCAAATGGTGCGCCTTTACAGGGTAACTCTTCCTTGGGGAACAAGTTAACATTGGAAAATTTTTTAGTGAATCTTCATCACGAAACAGCCAGAGAGGGTAATCCCATTGACCACAACAGTGACCTTCAAAAAACAGGGATTAATGGAACTCAAGTTGCAAGTGTCAGACTTGGTGCTTTAGACATGACACGAAAAGATGGATTGCCGGCTCAGGAAAGTTTTGGAAGATGGATGAATTACATTATAAATGAATCTCCTGGATCAATAGATGACCCATTTTTTGCTCAGGAACCATTGTTGATCGGTCAGCCAACACTAGGATCGATTAATGGTGATCATCGTGAATCCCAAATTTGCAACATAACTGAAGTCTCGCCTTCGTGGGCTCTCTCAACTGAAGAAACGAAGGTGTTGTGTTTTTCCCGTTCTTCCTGTTTACCATTTATAGATGGGTAATAGCATTAAAAGGTAACCAACGTTGGTCAATTTCAATTTTACGTAACCAACTTTTTCTGGCTAGAAATACTTTCAAAGGTTCGAAGAAAATGATTGGTCTTTTTTCGTAAAGTACCAATGTACTCTTACCTTTGTCTTGTTTCGGTCTTTGTACTTTTTTTCACTGACGATTCATTAAAAGATGCCTTTTTGTCATCTTTGGGTCATTATGCGGGCTTGTAATAGTTGTCAAGTTTGGGTTATCACAAAAATACCCTAAATTGATCCAAATGGGACAAAATCATGTTGGATAATTCAAACGTACAAAAGAAAGTACAAGGACCATAATTAGACTAAAGTGAAAGTATATGAATATTTTATAAATTTATGCAAAAAATACCCAAAACTGATTTAAAGAAACCAACTTCCAAAGTTCCGGTTTAAGGTAACCTGCCCTGGTACGTTGCTTGGGAATCAATCATCTTAGGTAACTAATTACCTCGAATCAAAGTTTTAAAACTCTGATGGTTTTTCTGGGGTGTAAATTGTTGGTTATCAAAAACAGGAATTTGGCCAAAGCTGGTTAATTTTTATACAATTCTTCCTGTCATTGAGATCAATAGTTTTTTTGGCAGATCTTAGTGGTTGGTGTTTTCAATGAAAAACACATGCACCTAGCAAACTCAAACCTATTTTGTGTTTGCGGGGATGCTTGTGTGCCAGCAGAAATTATCCAATCAGGCGTTTTTCGGTGTATGATTCCTCCACAAAGCCCAGGAATCGTGAATCTGTTTCTCAGTTTTGATGGCCACAAACCCATCAGCCAACTCATGGCTTTTGACTTCCGGGCCCCTCCTACAACTACTTCGATACCTGTTTTAGACGAAAAGCCAGACTGGCAAGAACTCCAAACTAAAATGAGACTAGCTCATTTGCTTTTCTCTACTTCCAAAAGCCTTAACATTTTGTCTAGTAAAATACCACAAAGGACCCAAAAGGAAGCAGTAATATTTGCGCAAAAAACACGTCATATTGTTGATAGTTGGGATTATTTAGTAAAAGCAATTAAAGAAAAAGAAATGCCCTTTCAACGAGCTAAAAATACTTTATTTGAGCTCGCTTTGCAAAATAGATTACTTGAATGGCTGTTGGAAAGAGTGTTGGAGGGTTGTAAAATTGTTGACCGTGATGATGAAGGTCAAGGTGTAATTCATTTATGTGCAATTTTGGACTATAATTGGGCCATTTACCCGTATTCTTGGTCTGGCCTGTCTATAGATTTTCGTGACAAATTTGGATGGACTGCCCTTCATTGGGCTGCACACTATGGGAGGTACGTATCTTTAAGTAGAATAGTAACAAAGTTTTTTTTTCTTGTTGGACTTAAGGAGGTGGGTTGTTTGGATGTGCTCTCTTAACGGGAGGTGATTTGTACACCATCTATTTTAGCCACACGCCACCAAATTTAATGCTTCGTAGACTAGTTACCCTTCCTAATGTGAAAGAAAGAGTTCTAGGGGTGAAGGGTAGGATGGTCAAAATCAATAAGTTAGTAGATGTGGCTAAATTAGGCAGTGTACAAATTGCGTCCCTAATTTGAAACTAAATATGTGATTTGAATAACCCAAATAAGAGAATCAACTGTAATAAAATGTGTTGCAGAGAATACTATTTGGAAGTGCTTCTAGGCGCATGAGGTTGTAGATAATCTGTTGTTTGAGTGGTTATCAAATTCTGCTTATTTAAGAAACTAATGGATAAAATGACCAAACCGGATAATCTTATGTATTATTGAAATGTGACAATTTTTTCAGAAACCATAATACCATATCGATAGTTGTTATAAATTCCTTGTTAACAAAGTTTGTTGATTCATTTATCACTTATAGTTCTAAAAGTTTATGTTGTCTAATAATATTCTTAACAATGAAAATGGGGATAAAAAAGAGGTAAATAAGTAATCTTAAAATTCAAATGATTATCTTTGCTTGAGCTCAAGTAGACATGAAACTGAATATTGGACCGCCTAAACAGTCGCATCATTAGAATCAAAAATCACTTCATTCAATAATAAAGCTGATTATTTGGACTGCAAGTTGCAATAATCAGATAATTAGTTGTATAAGGCACATTTAAATGATCTCTTAGATTATGTTATTGATCTGTTCACTTTATTTGAGGAGAAAATAAATTTCCTACATTCAGGCAAAGGATGGTTGCATCTCTTCTATCAGCAGGGGCCAACCCAAATCTGGTAACTGATCCCACTTCTGAAAATCCGAGTGGTAGCACCCCTGCTGACCTGGCATCCAAGAGTGGGTATGAGGGTTTGGCTGGTTATCTTGCTGAAAAGGCACTCGTGTCACATTTTGAGGCCATGACTTTAGCTGGCAACGTTAGTGGCTCGTTGCAAAGTACAATCCCTACAAATGAAGAGTTTGCCCCTAATCCCCCAGTGTCTCAAGTCAATGAGGAGGACCAATATTTAAAGGACACCCTGGCTGCTTATAGAACTGCTGCTGACGCCGCAGCCCGCATACAGGCTGCATTTAGGGAACAATCATTTAAACTTAGGACAAAAGAAGTTGAGTTTTCTAATACCGAAGATGAAGCACGGTGTATTATAGCAGCTATGAGAATTCAACACGCGTTTAGGAATCATGAAACAAGAAAACAAATGGCGGCTGCTGCACGTATACAGTATAGGTTTCGTACTTGGAAAATAAGAAAAGATTTCTTGACTAAACGTCGTTACGCCATCAAAATTCAAGTAAGATTTCTCTTTTTTATAAGTGTTTTTACATCTCCAATTAATGAATTCATTTAAATGTTTTGATGTGCGTTTTGGAAGTTGACTATATGATAATTAATAATCTGAATCAGATAAGTAACTTGAATGGTAAATAGTATTTGGACGTGTTTCTACCATTTGAAGTTATTGTAAGTAATAAGTGTGCTAGATTGCTTGACAAATTCGATTATATAAACAAAATCATCAAGAAGCAACATTTTGTGATAAAAGTAAAGACAGGAGTGTGGAATGAAAATAATTCTCTTAATTCGTTAAAAATTGGGTACATGAAAACTTGTAAAATTGCATATATACCCAAAACCTGCTTTAAGAGCAGTATACCTAAGCAATGGAAATTTTGCGGGTTTTGAGGGGATATATGCAATTTCTTTGAAAGTAATTTAAAGGTGACAAAATAATTGTCCACATTTTATTTTGTCCAAAAATTACTGTCCACTTTTATCAACAGATAGTTACAAACTTACAATAACTAATTTTCCCACTTTACCCATAAGTGCCTTTCATAAATATTGCTAGTCAGTGGTATCTTAATGTAAAATTGAGAGACTGTTAAATGAATAATTATATTAATTGCGCATATCTTAGTTTTTTATGGACAATAATTTTGGGACTGAGGGAGTATAATTTTGTGAAAATGGTGCATGATGCTAACATCATACAAGCTTACGTGATGTTAAGGGTAAATTAGGTGTCAATGTGTGTATATCAGAACGTTAAACAGTTGAATATATAGTTTTATTTTTGCGTCGTCAGTACCTAACTTAGGTGATGTTAATATTACCTAGGTTATCCACTTATATTTTACCCTTAGACAATAAGTTTTGGTGAAACTAATAATGGCTGATACAGGTTATTTGACCCTTAGATTACCGAAAATTGTATGTTCACCCAACATTAAAAACCAATTAATGCGAAGAACAAACCTTATGTATATGTGGATCTTGTTAACACATTTTTTTATTTTCAGGCGATTTTCCGAGGTCACCAAGTTAGAAGACAATACACAAAGATACTTTGGTCTGTAGGAGTGGTTGAAAAAGCTATTCTTCGTTGGCGTTTGAAACGAAAAGGTTTCCGAGGTCTTCAAGTGGATGATAAAAATGATGAGAAAGATGAAACCCAAGAAAATAATGGCGAAGAAGGGTTTTTCCATGCAAGCCGAAAGCAAGCTGAAGAGCGTGTAGAAAGATCTGTTGTTCGTGTGCAAGCCATGTTTAGATCAAAAAGAGCTCAAGAAGAATATAGAATAATGAAGCTGGAACACATCCAAGCATCGGTATATATAATCTACCCTTGTTATAAGCATTTGATGACATTAAATGGGCGGGTCCATGACGGGGTAGGATAAAAAAAAGTGGCAATTCTTAGTGTGGGTCAAAACAGGTTGGGTCAGGATGAAAACAAGTTTTATACATCCCTTTGAAAAGTTTGAACTTTAGGTGCTAAATATGATTATAAAAACTACATATCACAAGGAGAATATAATTTGATTTAGTAAAGCAAATTTATGAGGTTTTCATTCATTTGATTACGCCTTTGGATGATTTTCAGCCTGTTTGACCTGTTTTGTTTTAGTTAAATCTTCTAGCTTAACCTGTTCAACCTGCGAGAGATAACACAATCGAATTTATTAAGAATAGGCAAAATGGACAGGTTCGTTCGGGTCAGACAACATCTCAAACGGGTAATATTTTTTATGTGGGTCAAAATGGATTGGGCTGACCCACAAAAGTCTTTACAATTTTTTAATTTTATAAAAAGTTAACGGCTAATTCCATGAAAAAGATTCAAACTTCACACTTTTTCTTGATTTTGGCAACCATCTCTAATTTAAGCATAACTTGTTACCAATTAAGCAATCATCTTCTTTTTAGGTAAATTTACGTGTAAATTGCTATGTTGCACCATTGATGCCATGCCAGCCTCCAAATAAGATGCCTTGTATGCAAAGCATGCTTATTTGAAAATAATTTTGTTAAATATTTGAAAACTGATATTCCCAAGTTTATGAAATTTTAAATCAGATGCCGTGTGGCATTTACACACGAAATGACAAATAAGGTGCCATGACAACAACTTTTGAAAATCAGTAAAAAATTGCTACCAATTGGACAAGTCATTCATTGCTATAGCCGGTAATAAAATGCAAGTTGATTCCCATTTTGAGCCTAATTCGAAGTTTTGTAGCTAAAATCAGGATAAAGTGTAAGGTTCATTTCTATTTCATGCTGTTAATTATTTATTTCAACAGGAGTAATCTTACTTCCTTTAATAAACTAATTTAGGAGGTTTGTTTGAATGCACTGTGGGTAACTATTGACTAGTATTGACCTCAATGCTTCTCTTCTCATGCTGTTTTCCTTTTGATCGTTGCAGCTCGAGTATAATGAGAGCCTTGACCCTGTAACTGACATGGAAAAATAGAAGTCCGAGGCTCTTTGACCGTGCGTGTTTGTATTTGTCTTCATAAATTTTGTAAGTGCGTATATTATGAAGGTATTTTGTCTATAGTTCTATGAGGAAAACAACTTTCCAATTTAATGGTAAGTGCGAACTAATGAAAAATCATCGATAGTAGTCTCCCATTGCGTCAAATGTCAGTTTAGAGCTATATTTGATGCAAATGAGGAGTTTGACTGCTAGAATTATTTTATGTAGGTCTTAATCGGTGGCGCTGTTTTATAAAAACCGAGGGCTGTTCTGCTTATGTTGTTTAATTTCCTGTTTAGGAGTAGTTTATATAACTGAATATCCAAGATCCATAACCGAAAGGTGCAAACAATGAATGTAATATGTTTAATGGTTGATCCTCTTCGAGTTCTGGGTTCAATGGAATGCATGATGGTTGAGTTGATAACCGGAAGTAGTTGTGTTATATGTGTTTTAAGATATTATGTATATTCGATGGTTTATGTATACATTTGTACTAAAAGGGTGTGCTTCTCAAACATTGAAGTAAAACCAACTTGGCTAGTTTTGATTCTGTTATCAATTCTTACATGATTAGACCGGCGGTTGGACCTAGAATCTATCATAGTTATGTTCAGGTTATGGCTATTTGGACCGTTCCCCTTTTAACCGTGTGGTTACTAGTTATTTTTTATTTTAAGGTCTCATTTTCTAGTTAATCTAGTATTTCATCATTCATAATCTTTGTCAAGTATTAATATTTTGTTAAAAATGCAAATTCTGCCAAGAAAATGTTTTTATATATATATATATATATATATATATATATATATATATATATATATATATATATATATATATATATATATATATAAATAATATTAATTATGAAGTTATTTGGTTTTTAATTACGATCTAATTGGTCTGACCAGTAGACTGGTAAGATGGTTAGCTGTTTGGTTTGGTTGGAAGGAATGTTTGCAAATAATAGAAAAGGAAAAATATGTATTCATTAGGTTGCAAATGAGGGTTTACAAAGTATTTATAGAGTTGGTATTTGACGGGTTATTCATGAATTCCCAACCGGGTTACTTAACACCCAAGTAACTACCATAACTAATTTATACTAAACACAATTATACAATTATCACACTAACTTATGATAACATACGAATAATAGAGTAAACTTTGTTTTTGATTTCCGTGATTTGATCCAACCAACAGTTTACTTTCAAATGTTTTAAAATCTGAATTTTTATCCGTTGTGGTTTGCATTCCGTCCCAATTACCTCTAACCCACTAACAACGTTAAATATTTCTGTCAACCAGTAACAGATCACCAACAGCAAATCAACAACACCATCTACCACCAGCAGCAACAAGACCACCTATTGTCACCAGCAACACCCTGTCTTCATCTTCTTTCTCTCTAAATCAAAGCATGTAACCTAACCTAATCAGTAGTTGAGCAAATAGCCTAATATGTTAAATGCCCATCCATTTAACAAAAATATTTAAAGCTGTTAATAGGTTGGAGTAAATTGAGACGAATTACAAACCATATTAAGTAAAATTAAAATTTTAAAACCTTTAAAAATAAAATGTAATTTGAACCAAACTACAAAAAACAAAAACAAGTTTACGCTAAATAATATAATCATTAATCAACACGGCAACGCGTAAAAGACTCTTGGGCCAAGAGATGACAAATTGGGCCGAGCCCAATCCACAAAGGCTGTTTCTACAAACTAGGGTTTTAAAAGAGAGACGAGGACCCATTATTTCTCTTTATCTACCGTGAAAACCCTAATTTCTCTCAAACAGCAGCTTCTATACAGGTATCTCTCTCTTCATTTTCATCTATCTGAAACTTTGTTTAATCTTTATGTTCTTCTCATAAGTTGAATATTGTTCATCGATCTGTTTGTGTGCGTTGATTTGATTCAATTGTGGTGAAAACAGTGTGTGAGAGATGGCGAAATCGAAGAATCACACCGCCCATAACCAGTCCTACAAGGCTCATCGCAACGGCATCAAGAAGCCCAGGAAGCACCGCCACACTTCCACCAAAGGCGTAAGTTTTTGTCTTTTACGATTTGTTGGTTTCATGGTGTGAATGAATTGTAGATTAGTGGATTAGGGTTTTGGTTGCTGCTTATTGATAGTTGAATTAGGTGGAGTTTTTGTTGATTTGTTAAGTGGTTTAGCGATTCTCATAGTTTGTTTATGACGATTTTTGCTTTTGTTTAGCTTTTCCGAATATTAGTCGATACATGCTGCATTTGTCAAACTGTTACCATTTTCTTCTTATCATTTGTTTGTTTATTGATCTGCATTTTATGTTAAAGATTGAGATTATTTATCATTCTTTTGCTTTCAAATGGTAATCTTGTCTCCAACATCGTTTGAAAATTTGAAGCATGTCATTGAATACTCTGATTGTGGACCTGTTTTGGGATGTAAGCAGGATAAGAGTATCGTGTTTGGGATTGCTTATCATAACTACTTATCTGCTCATTTTTTTAGATGTTTTTTCAATAAAGCAATAAGTTTTTTGGAGGGTGTTTGCGACTGATTATCTGCTTGTTATGATCTGTTAATGGGGTGGATTCTGTTATCTGTTTGTTATGGTCTGATATTTTGGAGGGTGTTTGAGATAGCTTATCTGCATGTTACGATCTGATATTCTGGAGGGTGTTTGAGATTGTGTGTTTGCTTGTTATGATTTTATGATGGATGAATTCTGTTATCTGCTTGTTATGATCTTTATTGAAAATATGCTTTTGATGCAGATGGATCCCAAGTTCTTGAGGAACCAGAGGTATGCAAGGAAGCACAACAAGCAGAGTGGAGAATCTGCTGCAGAAGAATAGATGTTTTAGTGTTTGGTTATGATCTTTATGTTTTGCTGTCTTTGTTATCAATATGAGAACTTTTATATTTTCATGTGACATTTGAATCTTGTTTAGATTTTATGTGATGCTATGGTTATCATTTTTTGCTTTACTATGCTATCAATATCAATGATATATTTCTTGAGATTATTATGTGTGCTTTATGTCACTCCCCACTTTTTATAGGGTTAAGTGGTTATATATTACCAAACTTAAAGTGAAAGCTAAATATATATTTTATAGAAACTAACGATTCTTACAAGTAACTAATACATTACAAGTAACTAATACATTACATAATACTTACATTACAAGTAACTAATACATTACATAATACTTGCAAAAGAAACAACCTATGATAACAAATACATGACTAAAACTAGTACAATATTCCTTAGTGGATATGCTTCTAGCCATTCACATTCCTCATGTTCTAAAAATACATCACTATTGTTTACTTGTAATTACATACTTAAAAAAGGATGCTAGCTTATGAAGGTGAGATCATGAACATATAATATTAACAAAATAAATTTAAACATATCTTGAAATGTAAAACTACATGCATATAAATCATTACAACTCTATCAAACTATTAATGTGAGATTTAAACTATATATATCTATCCAGTTTCTGTATACATATAAATATAGTATCCTAATATACATATAAACAATATTGATTATACGTATATATGTTAAGATTTTTACTCTACACGCCTTCTTCAACCTCTGTTGGTAATTCTTATATGGATTTAATCAGCATTGAAAACCCATCATAGTGTATGTGAATTTGATTGATTAACTTAGATTTGAAAATCCAAGATTCATAGGATTTCAAGGTTGAAATCTCTTTAATACTAAATATCTTGTGTTTTTGGATTTGCTTACTATAAAGTTTATACCAAAGAACTTGCGGCTGGTAGCTTATTTTTCCTTCTTGTAGATTGACAGTCATCTCACAACACACAAGTCTTTAATTTCTTCCCCAAGAGTTTTTAAGTTATGTTGAGAGTGATGCTTGAGATAATTTTCAAAGGTTTTCAAGTGTTGATTAGAGTTGTTGATGATATAGTATGTAAAGGAGATTGATTGCAACTGGAATTATAGACTTAACATGAGTAATATTAGGGTTGAGAGATGTTATCTCTATATCTGATGTCTTGGAATTTACTTTTACCAACATGATAGGAGTGGTCATTCGATATCATTTATAACATCTTTAGTCTTGAAGATGGGTACTACACTTTAGTGTTCTAGTTTTTGTTATTTTCATCTAAGAAAATCTATCTCGTGGGATATTGTTGAAGGGAGATAATTTGTTTGTATTTGTAAAATCTGTTATGAACATGACAACATCGCATCTCTTCATGTCAAACTTAGCGGGGGTGCTTTTCATTCTCTACTTTTACATTTCCCCTCTAACATTTTTTAGACGTTTATGGAGGGGTGTACCTGATGCTTCACTTGGTTTTTTGCATGGAGTATTAGACGATCTTATGTACGTAGTCTTACTCTATATTTACGAGAGGCAGTTCTTACGACTTAAAAATTCAAAACAATATGAATTACATTTGAGAACTCATCAAATAACTTCTAACAAACTAACAATACATGCGATACTCACAAGAACACCTGATACCCGACGAATAACGAGTAATCGGTACCTGACTGGTATGAGACCGGATATGCACACGGTAATATAACCAAATATCAGACTATAGTTATCAACGTCCGTCCCAAACACATCTCATTGCCATTCCTAAAATTGCGATTAAAAACCGGTTAAATATGTAACCAACTTAAACCTTAAGGCTAGTTATGTAAATACCTACAATTATTTATATTTATTTAGTTTGCTCCCATTATTATTATCTGCAGCAAGCAGAGTCGAGCACGAAAACTTTTTCTCAGAGGGAAATAAAAGCATTGAAGAAGAGAGAAAGAGGGCTTTTTTGCTATGTCAATCACGTTTTAGGGTTTCTTCGTAATTCAATTTCTCAACTTCATTACATTCTTCTTGTTTTTCCCCCACCTTCGTTGTTCAATATCCTAATCCCTCTCTTAATTTCCTATCAGAAAACCCTAATTTCGCTCGAAACGCACCACGATTGATATTTTCTCGACTTCTTGAAGAATTTGCCAAATTAAGCTGTGATGGGTGCACCGGAGAAGCTGGCTACTTCAAACAGCAGTTCGATGCAGGTTCGTTAGCTTACTTGTGTTGAATGTGTTGATACTATTGTTGGTTTTGGGTTAATTTGGTTTGGTTGTTAGTTGATCTTTAAGGTCGACCTAAGTGCTCGTCATGAATTGTGGAGATTTGTGGGGCAATTGATGCAATTCGTTATGTTAGATTAGTTATAGAGGTGGAAAATTGGTGCTTTATAGATGGTGATTGGTGATTTTAGTTTTTTTCGTTACCTGAACTAGTGTGTGCATTGGAAAGTAGCTAACTTAGATTGACCATAGATGTTAGCAAGAATAAAATGGTATGGCTATGGTTTCCGTTGTACGGTTTCGTCTTTGAGATTTTAAGGTACAGCTTTTGGAGCATATTAGCAGTCTTTCAAAATTAATTGTCCAAATTCAATACATGATTTGTTTCCCCTCAAAATTTAATTAACTAAAAACATCATTTTGATGGCGAGAGGTATATGCATTTATGCATAGCGTCCTAATTTGTACGTATGTGTGTATAAGGCTAAGAAAGTTCTACATGAAGATTATTTAAAAAAGTGGCATCATTGGACTGAAATGGGTATATTTAAGTAATTATGGATACTGTTTTGCTTTTATTGTTATTCCTCTAGATTTTTCTCGTGTTTCCTATGATTGATAGCATAATATGTACTGCGTATGCAATTCATACTGACTGTTAAATGTCATAAATGATAGCGTGTCAAGGTATACCGACTCAATGATGATGGAAAATGGGATGATCAAGGGACTGGTCATGTCACCATTGACTATCTGGAGGTGTGTTTTTGAATTTTGTTTTTACATTTGTGAGGAAAGGTTTATTTTTGAATTTATTATGAAATAATTTGTTCTCTATTTCAATACAACAGAGGTCCGAAGACTTGAGTTTGTTTGTCATTGATGAAGAAGACAATGAAACACTGCTTGTGCATCGTATTTGCTCAGATGATATATATCGGAAGCAAGAAGGCATCTTTTGAATTCATAAATGCCCTTTAAATAATTTAATTGTTTTGTATTTTTTTTAAAGAAAAATTTATCATGAGATTTAATGTTTCATTGTTCAGACACTATAATTTCTTGGAGGGATCCTGAGTATTCAAGTGAACTAGCTCTTAGCTTTCAAGAGACAACAGGCTGCTCATACATATGGTACCCGATAAATAGATCTTTTATGTATATCTTTTCTATGTGAGTACGTTCTTATCTATATGATTATTGTATTAATTGACCATTTTTTCTACACAGGGACAATATTTGCAATGTGCAGCGCAATCTGCATTTTAGTACTGTCCGCAGTAAGTATTTATGAATTTATATTTATATGTATTGTAGATGTCAGTCTTCATGATGACATGTGGGTTTATTTGTTTGTTTATGTAGATGAGACGTATCATGGGACTAATAATGAGTTAAGGGAGTTACCTGCAGTAGAGTTATCAACACTTCCTAAAATACTTAAGGTCCAGAGTTAAATGCATTTTTTTGGGCTTTTAAAACTATATATTCAAATATATGATCTGTTTAGTGAAGATGGTGTTGATTGGTTTTTGTGTTGCAGGTTGTGGTTGATAGTAGTGTTACAGATCAGTTGTGTGTAACAGAGCTCATACTGCATGATGTATGCTATTCTTATTAGTTGTTAGTTTATTACTCAAGAATAATATACAGAACTGTCTATAAATTTCAATTACAGTTAATAGTAGTCTTTCTTATTTATTTATTTATTTATTATATCAATTTTAATGCTTAAGTGAATGATGTGAACAGCAAAGTTTCTTCCGGAAATTAATGGATTTGTTTAGAGTATGCGAAGATTTGGAAAACAAGGAAGGCCTTCACATGATATACAAAATTGTCAAAGGGATCAGTTAATGGCTAACCATTTTCAAGAATTAACTTCACATTTTTTCTTCTAAAGTTAATGAATTATTATTTCTCTTTATTGCAGTTCTACTCAACAGCCCTCAGATCTTCGAGAAAATATTTGGTGATGAATTAATCATGGATATTATTGGATGTCTTGAATGTAAGTTGTTTTCTTTGTAAATTTCTGAAATCTTCTTTGTTTCCTTAAAATGCTGACTCATGATCACTGGTTTTTGTTGGGCCTACAGATGACCTAGAAAGACCTCATGTCAATCATAGAAACATCCTCAAAGAACATGTTGTCTTCAAGGAGGTATCTATTATTACCTTTTGATAAAATAATGTTCTTTTTATCATTTTGTTATTAATTATATAACTTCAATGCTCACTCATGTAGGCCATACCAATTAAAGATCCCCTAACTTTGTCAAAGATACATCAGACATACAGAATTGGTTATTTGAAGGTTCGAACCATGTTTTTGTTCTAGATTACCACTCTTTTTTTGTCATGGAATTCTCATGTATTTTATTTTTTAGGATGTTGTTTTGCCTAGGGTTTTGGATGATGCTACAGTTGCAAGCCTTAATTCTATGATTCACTCAAATAATGGAATGGTGAGTATCTCATATCTTAGTATTTATAGCTAAAGGATTGATTTTTTGTATGCATTAAATGTCCATTTTCTTGTCAGGTGGTCACTTTATTGAAGGATGATAGCACATTTATCAAGGAGTTGTTTGCAAGGTTAAAATCTCCTGCTACGTCTCCTGATTCCAAGAGAGATTCGGTAAATTTATGCTTCTTGATGCTTTTTATTATTGAAGTTCTTAAAGTTGTTGTAAATCTATTATTGATTGCCCACATGATTATTCTGATTTCAAGCTATGGTAATTGATTTTTAATGTTATATTTTACAAACTTTGTCTTGCTTTTAATTCTTTGATTATACAGGTGTCTAATAATGAGTTTTAAATAATCTGTCCATAGGTGCACCAACAAAATTGATTATTATTGACCTGTTTATCATTATAACCTAATTTTAAGGGCTTTTATTCCCAATCAAAATTATGGTATTTTTCTTCACAAAATGTGTTTTTTGGTCATTTATTTTTGATTCTTGGACAGATTTGCCAAACACCGGAGCTTTCAGTTGATGTTATTACAATGTTGAACATTAGAAGTACATCTAAACTCCATTTTTCTTCAACCACTTGTTATAGATTATCTGATTCTTGATACAAAATCTATCTGTAACATAATTCATTCTGTAAACTGCTGTATACATATAATACCGAGCAGCTTAATATTTCTAAAATTAGTACTATAAACAAACAAACAAACATATCAAGTAGAATTTCAATCATGACAAAGCTATAGGTAGGGTTTGGGTCTAGAATTAGTACTAAAATAAAAATAAATGAATATTGACTCCCCCGACCAAGAAAGACACCTTTTTTGAGTCTAGCCACTTTAATATCATGGAAGTACTAATAACTTCTTAAGTCCTTAGTTTAAAACTATTTAAAACTTTTTAAGTCCTTAGTCTAAAACCATTGCTAGATGAAAAGTTTTTAGACCAATGAATTCTTTGGTGTCATCACATATAATCACAATGTTTTCCCCATAAATCTTTATAATAATCTTCTTACACTATATCGTATGAAAATTCAATGATCATAACGCTTTGTATCAATCAGAAAATTCTTTAGTGTCTGAGACAGGAGGCCTATTTTAGGCCATTAAGAGACTTTCATAGACGAGGATTTTTTGAGTCCTTCAGAATCACAAGTTCATCATGATCAAAAAAATGTTGCAATGAGGACAAACAAAAGAAAAGTATATGGCCTCCCTTGTTGCTGCTAGCTACATAGAAATTAATATCTTTAGGTCTGTCTCATAAATAATGTTACAACTTTGCTCACCATTCTAGAGCTTATAAAATGTCTTTATCTCTCTATAAGTTTCTTCGTGTGTGTGTGTTTTACTGTGTTTGTCTCCTCCTTAAAGTTAGCTAGGACAATAACACTTAATTCCCATAGTAGTTGTCATGAAAATGTGTTAATTGTATTTTTGGGAGGACCTAGGACGATATACGAGCAATCAATTGCGACAAGGCTGGGCTGCACCTGAGGGCCTAGGCGAGTAGGCGCCCATCGTGTAGGCTTTTGACAATAGAGTTTCAGCCATAGCTGTACTATCATAACAACAACAACTAGTCCCACACTCTCATTCGTATAGTAGGGTACTAGGGTCTAGGGAGGGTGAGATGAGGGCAAATCTTACCTTTATAAATAGGATGGTAAAGAGGCTGCTCCTACAGAGACTACTTAGAAAACCCATTTTCTTTTCTCATCTGTACTAGCACACAATGATGCGATTGCAACAGTCAATGGAGGGTTTGTTGGTGATCTTAGTGATGAAGTTGAGGACTCATCGGGAAAACTTGAACAACCATGGTCATGGGATGATTTTCATGTTGAGAGTT
Source organism: Flaveria ramosissima (assembly GCA_025215565.1). Classification (NCBI taxonomy): domain Eukaryota; kingdom Viridiplantae; phylum Streptophyta; class Magnoliopsida; order Asterales; family Asteraceae; genus Flaveria; species Flaveria ramosissima. Next base: position 38,437,078 of record CM046046.1, read on the forward strand.
ATAGGATTTGTGCTTTTGATTTAGACAAAAAGACATGTCAACCACTTCCCTACATTCTAGATCGTATAGGGCGGAAAGGAAATAACACTCAACAAACTTGGGATTCATAAATGGCCTTTTATTGTTTCTTCACTGATAATTTGGTTTTGTTGATAGGGAATAGCGGGATTAGGGAATCATGTCATAGAGAGATGTTTGTGTGTGAACGGTGTAATTTTAGTTGTTACTACTAAAAACGAGAACACTCGAGTAGTAATAGTGATAATTAGAGTTCTGCCGACAGGGGTCTAGGGTTCTAGCTGGCTTATCAGACTTGTACCAGGAGACTTAACTTAGGGGGCGTTTGGTTGGAAGGAATGGAATGGAATTGAGAAACTAGTATAATTTTCAATTTATGTTTGAGTGGGCAATGAAATGTAAAACCCAAGGGAATGTTTCACCTCAAATTCCTTTGGTTGTGGGATTTCAAATTCCCTCTCTAGGTGGAAGGATTTTGCAATCCTACAACCAAGGGAATTTGAGGTGAAACATTCCCTTGGTTTTACATTTTATTACCCACTTAAACATAATTTTACTTGAAAATTATACTAGTTTCTTAATTCCATTCCATTCCTTCCAACCAAACGCCCCCTTAGATACCATGCCACAATATCTATGTGGTAACTTAATTAGTTAATTCATTAAGTACACTATGATGTATCCTAATAATTCTATATTTAGGACTCTAATAAGAACAACGAATGCGGCTTCACCTAATCAATTTCAAAATGCACATCTAAACATCTCTTTCTTGCTGTCCCAGTTGTTTCCTCGTCTCTTCCCTAATTCGTATTGATTTATGTAGTTGCTAGAAAAAGTAAGTTCTTGAAGGAATAGATTATCAATGTTAACAAAAGCTATGTATGCTTGTTGATGTGTAGGTATTTTTCTTGCAAGAATTTTGTAGCCTAATCAAGAGCTTGCAGATGGTCCAACAACTCCGCTTATTTAGGTATGTTTATTGATTCTTATATTCAATGTAATGAACCTTGATCTTCTTACAAGGGTTTGAGTTTTTGCATGCTTATAGAGATCTAGTGAATGAAGACCTATATGGCGTCATTACTGATATATTACAGAGTGAAGATAAGAAGCTTGTTCTAACTGGGTAATCAATTTGTATAAAAGTCACTTCGTTCAATGTTTTCTTTTTTAATTATTTTAAGTGGCATGCGGATTAAATTAATGCTTTGGTAGATAATTCTTATGGATGCAGGACAGACATCCTCATGTTTTCTGTGAACCAGGATCCAACCTTGTTGCGTTCTTATGTTAGTCGCAAGGAAGGCATTCCGTTACTCGGCCTCCTGGTATGTGAGACAATGTGTATGATATTTTTGGAGGTGGAAAATTGGGTCGGGCAGGGTTGATTTGACCTAAACCTCATTTTGTCAGTAACTTATAGTTTCTCTATATATAGTTATTGGCGATTAAATTTTGATTTCATTACAATAATTTTTTTTGTGAACAAGATAATATAGGATGGATGTTTTTTGCATAAAGGCGACTTTGAGCCCGCATAACTGTTACTTTTACATTGTTTTTTTTCAATAAAGGTAGAGATTGCCCGCTTTAGGTTATATAATGACACGGGGAAACTTTTATACAGGTGAAAGGGATGCTTACAGATTTTGGGGATGATATGCATTGCCAGTTTCTTGAAATAATTCGAAGTCTATTAGATTCTTTTTCTTCAGCAGGACAGGTGGCATTTATTTTGTAAATGTTCTCTTTTGAGTTCAACTCACATTTCAATTAATTTTTTGTTTGCAGAGAGATGCGATTGTTGAAATCTTTTATGAGCGCCACTTGGATCAATTAATCGATGTTATAACATCATCTTGCAAGAATTCTAATGGAAATCATGGACTTCAAGCGAGTGCAAAGCCTGAAATATTATTGAACATATGTGATCTTTTATGCTTCTGCGTTCTTCACCATCCTTATAGAATAAAGTACTCCAATAATCTCTCTATTTAAATGGGTGTTTGGATGTGCGTTTTGAAAATGATTATATGATGTAAACAATCAGAATTATATAACCAACTTTACTAAAACTGGCTTTGGGAGATAGTTTCTGTGTTTTTGCTGTTGGATATAGTAATAAGCCCTGTTGTCAATAGCGGCTATAGCGAGCGCTATAGCGCGCTATGTAGCGTTGCGCCAATGGGTCGCTATTTGTAAATAGCGACTACATAGCGGTATTTTTTATTTTTTTTTTATTTTTTTATTTTTTTTTATTTTTTATTTGGTAAATATGAGATTTAGATGATTGGTAATAAAGTATTTTAGCTATTTTGGGGGTCTTTGTTTAGATTTCCTACTACTTTATACCTAAACATGCTTATCTATTGAATGTAAAACAATCTTACATATTATTCTACCTAATCGCTAAACACGAAATAGCGGTCGCTATTTACCGCTATTCGCTACGTAGCATATAGGTGGCTTGTCGCTATTTACCGCTATTCGCTATTGACAACTATGGTAATAAGATAATCTCAGATGTTTGTCTGACAAATTCTGATTATTAGGAAATAGCTAGATGTACTGACCAACAATCACTTTGGTGTCAAATTGAGTCACCTTATGTAATGTGAGTAGAAATTTCTCATATTAATTTAAATGGGTAAACAGGTAAAATTTATTTTTACACTTAGCTGATCAGTTTTGTTGCAATTGGTATTAAAGTCTTACCAATTTGATCATTCGTCCCCTCAAATAATGAAATAATCATTAGATCACTATTATTTGGCATGTATATGAATGCAAAGTTCTTGTTTGGTTTGCAGGTGCAACTTCTTGCTTAATGGTGTATTGGATAAAGTTTTATATCTGACTCGAAGAAGGGAAAAATATCTTGTAGTTGCAGCTGTTCGGTTCATTCGAACTCTAATATCACATAATGTAAGTACATGTTTTCTGCATTTGGATTCTAATCAAAATTTACACTTTATAACATAATCATAATTTAATCATGTTTTACAGGATGAACATCTTGCGAATTATATTGCTAAAAACAACGTACTAAGACCAATTATTGATACTTTTATCAGTAATGGAAATCGCTATAATTTATTAAACTCTGCAGTTCTCGAGCTTTTTGAGCATATCCGAAAGGTATTTATTTATTTTCTTTTGAATTTTTTGGGCATATGATATGTAGCAAGTGGTTTGATGACGCTATGAACCTCATGCAGGAAAATTTGAAGATACTACTGAAGTACTTAGTTGAAACGTTTTGGGATCAGTTGATCAAATTTGACAGTTTACCGTCCATTCAATCTCTTAAAGTTAGATATGATCAGACCCAAAAAGAAGAAGATTCTAGAAGACGTGTAGAAGAGCGTGTATTGGAGAAGGAAGAGGAAGATTATTTCAACAAGGATAGGTAATTTTGTCATTTTATATATATGTTATTAGTAGAGGATGCAACTTTGTCCCATTTTGTTTAAAATGGTTTGATTGGGTTATTTTATACTAAAGAATTAAAAGGGTAAAAGCACATTAGCTTAAATTACCATGTATCTTTTATGCACAAAACCTCTTAAAGATTAGCTTATTCTTATAAAGTAATATAGCTGATAATCATATTTTGACACTAACCATTTGTAAGTACAAATAATGCCCAAAAGAATATTTGGGCTGAACTGACCTGGTCCAATCTGATTTGTACAAAATTACCATTTTCCACTCAAACATATACCAACCTGTTTATTTGGCTGAATTTGCATATGTTCATAGCGACGAAGAAGATTCAGCGTCTGCATCAACTCCTCGTACCACACAGACACGCTCTAAACCTGGTTTATCAAGCGGATCTGATGCCAGCTCTCCATCAAGGTATATAGTTTAATAATTAATATCCTTCAGTTGGACACTTGTAGTTTTCTGGTTTCAAATGTGCTTCTGTGCTCTAGGATTGGTGGACTAGTTGATTACGAAGACGACGATGACGATGAAGACTTCAAACCACTACCGAGAAAACCAGCAGAAAAACCTGAAGATGATGAAAAAAGTTTAGAATTTAGATTAAAAAGAAAGCTTTTGGCTGCAAAAGAAGACCCCAACTTGGTAAAGAAACATCGGTTAGTAGGGAAAAACCCTAAATCAAAAGAAAGTTTATTTGCTACATTGTGCTCAACTTTAAGTCATGCAGCATTACCTCCCAAAAAACCAACAAGCAGTACACACGGCACAGATGAACCGGGTCATGAAAAGAACGGGCTGGTTAGCCCATCTGAGAACAGTAACCACACAGGTAAAATTCCTGAAGAAAAAGGAGAAAAAGGTGTTATGGGCATTTAGCAGCCAATTTGATGGCCCGACCCGTACATGTAAAAGGAAGTTGCGTGGCCCAACAGTCTCTATGCTGCCACCTGGACAACTTTTCGGACAAAGAGATCCGAATGGTGGAAAAGCGAGAACCTTTTTTAACGGAAGTCTGGGTTGGTTGCTTATTCTTGATGCTTTTAGCCCATGTGTACAAACCCTCTGTAAAAGTTATACTTAACTCACAAATTTTGCCTCCATTTTATGGACTTATCTCTTTAGTTATCTGAACTCTTTTTGTGTTGGGTCTGTGTTGTAAAAGGAGAAATGGTGGTCAAAAATGGCAGAATGGTCCCTTTTGGGAGAGTATATGATGTACATTGAAGTTCTAAAAGGAAACTGAGAATTCTACTTTTGATTTTAAGTTATACAAACCAAAATTGCTTTTGTTTACCTTGAATCTTAGTGTTTATTTGGCATCTGTTGTATAGGATTGATTATAAATCTACTTTGTTGTATGTTTGTTGCAAACAGATGTAGTTCCATTTGATCTCTAACTCAATTAGATTTTGGGGAGTTTTTAACAAACTTGAGTACACTAATGAGCATAAGACAATAACTAATTGAGTTTACTAAGTCTTGATTCAAGTTATTATGATGTTTCTTTGAACTATGCATGTATGCCCCTAAGTTTTTGGGTTATTTTTTTTCATTGGATAAAATCCTGAAATTAGTCAGTCCGTTTAAAAATTTTGATATACCTTTATAGCAATGTTAGTATTTGATTATGCGACGTTCAGTGTCTTCAATGATACGTTGGCTTCTATGATACGATGACTGTGCATCCGCTTTACCTACTTTCGTTCTATGAAACTCATGCCAACTAAGCTTCTGAGTGCTAACTAGTACCTTTCTTTTGTGAATCAGTAATCAAGTCACTTTTATGTGTTGTAGGTGTATGCGATCAGTTTAGTGTTTTGCGTGTGCGATTGGTTGTTTAGTGTCTTGTGTATCACCAACGAGTAAAGCGTATCAAAACATTTATTTACTATAAGTATGTTTTTATTTAAGTACTCTCAAAATCTATGATATTTGTTAGCAGATTGTTTGAAGATGGATACGAAGTACATTTTAGATGTACACTACTTATTACATAAATCAGTAAAAGTTTATGATATAGTGTGGTTGGAGACTTATTAGAAGGCTTGCATCATCTTGAACTCGCTAGTGACCTATCGTGTCAAGTTACACTATATCAACCACATGATGTTTGTATTAAAAGTTAAAACTACATCATTTTTTTGCTGTTCGAATGAATGAGAGCTACAACTTTGTCAACAAGTTTTAGTTGATTATATATTTTTCTCATCGACACTACTTAATACATTGTTAGAAATTAGAGGGAATAAATATACATTAACGTGATAGCGTGTAAGAGATATAAGAGCCATCAAGCATCACATTTCATAATCTTTCCATCACAAGCTAATTTTGTTATGATCACACCTCCATATCTAACTACATTTCCAAGATAATCCTAACATCATCGTCTTATGTTAGATTAATAACATCAATTCGCTATGACATTATCAATTTAGGGACCGATGTTAACAAAATAATGTGACTCAGGGAGCACAAAGGAGCTTAAATGTGTTACATGTTTCACTTGAAGAAAGAAGTGTAGGTGCAAAGAGATTTAAAATAAACACTTTACTAGGTCTTTAAACTATTTTATTTTGACGAGGTATAAACTCCTAAAAAAATATTTTTTTCTTCTCTCATATACGACTATACGTATCTCTGGAGAAAAAAAATATTACAACTAAGCGTGTAGATAACCAATGTTGCCTTTGTTGTTAAAATTGGTTACTAAATTAGCCAGGTCCAAAAACAACTTGTAGATGTTATTAACCTATCAAATAGAGAGAAGGTAACAAAATGTTTGATAAAAGTTTTTTTTAGAATAAACATATAGTGGTTGGATTGGGATGTTGCCAATTTGTATACATGGTGCTAAAGTGCCGTATAAACAATGTTGTGACCACCTCTCCCCACCATCTCTTTTTTCAAAGATATTGAGTGATTATACTTTCCCTATAACGAGAAGAAAAGTAGACGCTTTGTTGTCTGAAATTGTGGACATATGATGTAACACTGGTCGTGCTCTCACCTTTTGACTTAGGACAACTAAATCTAACGCACTAGGGTGAGGCTAGTCGTGCTCTCACGTTTAGATTTGTCTATAGTTTAGGCATTATATAAATAATCAGGAATGCAAGTGTCACGTAACATGTGACTATGTACCTAATTAAGTACTCTCATGATCACATGTCAAGAAATGAATATTTTTGTAATCTTCTTTTAGTCTATGTGGTATATGGATGGTTATGGATGCTACAACTTGCCACCGAAATCACACTAACCGCAAAACTAGCGACATTAATTAAACTTGTAGCAAAATGGTCACAATTTTGTAACTGTGGCGATTTGGTCACAACTCAATCACAAATAAGGAAAAACTATAAATTACAAATAAAAGTAAAATTCATTTTAACAAGTGGTCAATAAATGGTCGCTAAAAGGATTCAGTCGCATACTAGCAGAAAAAAACCCACAAATTAACCACAAGATTTGTTATCGAAAATGGTTGCTAAATACAATCACAAAATAATCCTCGGTCGCAAAACCGTCGCAACATGAAATTACCCACGCAGGTGTTTGCACATCATTTACGGTCGCATATCAATCACAAAGTGTTTGTGACTGTCTTGCGACCGAAATTGTGGTTGCATTTACCTAGCCTTTTTAGTAATGTTAGATTCGATAAGTCGTTCCATTATTCTTTACTAGTCATAAGATGAACCAAAATTTCTAAAGCAGACCATCACTTTGTGCATAAGGTTCCCATTGCCACCCATTTTCATACGTACATACTTTTCTAATAAAAAAATTGTGCATTCTTTTTAAAAGTAGCTTTTGCAAGAGTGATTTTAGATAAGAGCAATCCTATATGTCTAAATATTAATTTTTATTAATTAAAAAAAATACTTTCCACTACTAGAAAACTGCACTTTCACGACAGTGGTCTATCATAAATTTCCGATGATACCCTGATAGAAAACATATTTGCCACGACCGGTTTCCCAACAGACAATCACTGACGGATTATGTTAAGCAATAGCTTTCACCGACGAATATCCAACAATTCATCGGTGAAAAGTAGACTTTTCTAGTGGTGTTTAGATTATAAAACTTTGAGCTCTTATAACTTCTTTAAATGTAATTAAAAAGTGTTTAATTGCATGTCTAGTTGGTAGGCATCAATTAGCAACAAAACCACTTATCAGCCCTTTGTTCATCATGCTTCAATTTGTTTAAGAATACTATGTACGTCATGGATAAATTGACATATATAAAGTTAAACCTTATCTAAATCAAATTTAATTTAACAAGGTTATCAAATCTATTCACGTTTCTCTTCTTTAAAGTCTTTCTGGTCAGAATATTCGTGTTCCTCTTTCTAGAGATTCCTACATCTATATATACACATAATGTACATACATACACATATACATCTACACTTTACTTCACACACATACACATATAACGCATTAGGGTTTTTATGAGTCTATAATGTCTTAAACCAAACAAAGCCCATCACAAAAATCCCAAGTGATATGATTTTTGCCATACTTTTGGGCATAATCAGACTTGTTCAATCATTCTCTATCGCGTTTCTTCATTGGTTCTACGCGGTTTCTTGAACTTTTGTGTTCTTATTTTGTATATTTCTGCATTGCAATTAGGTTGTTACATATATAAATAAAAGTTAGTTAATGTTAATTAGAAGCATGTCATCAAAGGGTAGTTACAGTTTGATTGTGGATCAAGAGAAGAGGATGAAGAGGAAGATGTCGAACCGAGAGTCAGCCAAGAGGTCTAGAATGAAGAGAGAACAGCACATGAAGGATCTCAATGATCATATGTTTTATTTCGCGAAAAAGAGAGATGAAATGTTGTTGAAAATTAAAGGGATCGCGCAAGAATACACTGCGGTGGAGATGGAGAACATGGTTTTGAGATCACAGAAACAAGAGTTGGAGAAAAGATTGGAGTATGCAAAGAGTGTTTGTGGCTGGTGTGAAGGTGATGGTCAAGTGTCAATGACACCAATGGGACCAACATGATCATACTTCTAACTCTATTTCTTTCATGTCATATACTAGAAACTCCCAGTTTTAAGTTCATATATATACTTATATCTTTTGTATATTGCTAGTTGGTAATCCATATGTAGGTTTTGAAGTTTACATGATAGTCTTTGAAATTGTGATAGATCATCGATCTCCAGATAAAAATTATTTTGTTGGTACTCCAAGAATGTTCTATAATCGAATAAGATTAAAAAAGACAAGAATTATGTAAGTTATGTTATGAAAATGTATTAGAACTCGTGTATGAGTTCAATGTGAAAACATAGACCAAAGACCTCCTTTATATAGAGAATGAGCCTCATCGTTAAGCACATGCCACAACTCATGCAGTAGCAACTTCAAATTATATTATTGCTCATGATCTCACTAGCTGCTAGTGATCACTTTTGTTAGTGCTTATAATTATCAAGTTTCGGTTGAAGCTAATTAAGTTGCCACTAAAGTGTTCATTAGCTTACTAAAGTCGTCGACATGATCATTTGCTTGAGACATGTTTAGTAATTAGTTGCTTAATAAGCTAGATTAATGTAATAATCCAAAACCCAAATACTAACCTAAAACCTGAACACATTATTACTAAGATTAATGCAATAACCCCGAAGAAGCAAATCTTGACACCTTTTGGATATGAGTAGTTGCTCCTCGAAGATTAGACTTTGCACACTGTTGACAATAAGGGATCTGTATATCAGAGCATCGTTAGCCATGCAAGAGGAATACACTTCTCTATGTGATCACACTTCAGCGTGAGAATAACTATTAGTACAATTAGATATAAGTATTATGCAAGTAAGAGAGTATTGAGAGAGTAGAGCCCAAAGTGTATAACCGTTTTGATAGCAATCCTGCGTACGCGGCTGGTGGTGCTTAATTAATATGCATCCAATGCAGTTTTGTCGCATGTCGAGGTACCATGGGTGGACCCGACACAATTTTGCTCATATAAGCAAAATTACTTTAGTTAGAATCAGATTGAGTTAACGGTTATGGTATCATATATATCCTTTCAAAACTCCAAACTCGTATATCTAATGTTATGAACTCACTTTTGCTTATCTTTATACCAATGGTTTTCATTTGATGAGTGGTATACTGGTATCTATATTATGTGTGCTATATCATCATGTTTTAGTAAACATACAACGTTTATTAATCAGTAATATATAATCTTTGTTCGGATATTCAAGAGTTTTGTATTGGTAGGGTATTATTGCTACTATATGCCGGTTAATAAAGGGGTAACTTTGTAAAATGGTAACCAACTTTCAAAAGTATTCAAATTACATAACTCAAATTTTAAAAGTGCTTAAATTAGGTCATTCAGTTTTATATTTTATATAAAATAAAAGTCTTAATATGTCTTTTTAGCATGTTATACGTTTATTTTCAATTAGAAAATATTTTTTTCTTTCTTTTGATGATGATATGGAACGTTGACGTACATTTTAGGTACTTTTTTATTTTTTTCATAATTAACATGTTTTTTTTTTTTTAATATAATTTATATACTGAAAATTCTGACCTTCACGTTTTCTCTCTTGTTACTTTCTTGACATAAGAAAATTTAATGATGCCTCAATTTGATCGTTTGATGGTCTAATTTGAGAAAAATATGCATAAGTGACTAAATTAAAACACTTTTAAAACTTGGTTATTTATTTCGTGATATTTTCCCGTTAATAAATCCCATTTTATTAAGGAATATATATCATTTATTCATTTTGTTGTCTAAATTTTGGTAGCAAATTAATTAGTAGTCCTTAAAATGATGATGACGATGATAAAGATGGATGGCATTGATCTTTGGATTTAAATAATCATGTTCCTTTTATAATGGCCTACATGAACACATCACCTTATTCCTACTAATATGTAACAACCAATATTATATCAAACAAAGTTTCCTTTGAGAACAAACAAGTTACGTATTTCTATTTTCTTCGAATATATATAATTTCTACAAAATTATTATTTTTGACCACGAACTAATATTTAATATAATAAAAAAATATACAATAAAAACTTATATCAGTAATTGCACTATAAATACTATTATATATAGGGTATTTGCCCTAAAAAGTAAAAGAAAAAAAACAACGGATTCAAGGTGCGACACTTAAGGACAAGATTGAGTAGGTCTGTCCATTCAATTACGTGTGGTTTTTGACAAATTGTTATAACGATTTATTATAATCGCACAATTCAAGTATATATACATCAAACCATGAAAATTAAACATGCATGCCGGAGTAATGGTTTAACTTTTTATTAGTTACTAGCTTTAGTAAACCCGTGTATTACACGGGTTGAAAAAAATTAAATAGAATGAAATTTATTAATTATAAATCAATATTTTAAAATAAGATATGATTGAAATATTTCTTATAACAAATAAAATAAAAATTTTATTTTAAAACAAACTATTAAAAAATGTCATACTTAAAAACTTTCTTTTTATAACTCTCAATTTTAATTAATTTTTTTTTAAAAAAATTTACTTTTTAAATACACCAATTATAAAATATTTTGTATTTTTAAAAAGTTTGATGTTCTAAATTTTTTCTAATTTTATGAAAAATTATTTCCTTAGAAATAACATTAGTAAAAGTAAATCTTGCTTAATTTATTAAAAAAATTATTTTGGTCTAAAAAAATCTAAATAATATTATTAGTAATGTGATTATTAAATAGAAGAAAGAAGCGATAAAAAATTATTGAGGAGTAATATGATGTTAACATATGTCTTAGTAAATATCTTTTTATTAAAGCAGGAAGATGGTATTGTTCACCGTCTTAATCTTAACCAAATAATTATTATGATAAATTGTCGTGATCACTTTTCCCCATGGGCGGACCTATCCCCAAGGGAGGGGGGCGGCCGCCCACCCTAATTTTTTTTAATGGTATATATACGCTCAATTCTCGACCGCCCCTGTAAAATTTTGCAACCGCCCCCCTTTAAAACCTACTTTTGTTTAATATAAGTCCAATCTTTAATCCCAATATATTTAAACCCAATCTTTCTGAACCCAATCTATTTAAACCCAATCTTTCAAGCCCAAAATTTAAAAATTAACCCAATTTTTAAACCCATAAACCCAATCCACTTTTTAATTCCCAAAAAACCACTACCCCACATAGACACATACCGACACCCCTCCTAACCCACCGAACCCCTGAACTTCGGCCACCCTTGAACGGCTCTCCGGCGAGGCGGCGATCCCTGCTGACTCTCCAGCCGGCAAGATTTATTGAATGCGGTTTCATTGGTTTTTCTACCAAACGTCAACTTGAGAAATTTAGAATGTAGGGTTTCAATAAGTTCTTTGACAATGTTAACTCTTTTTGTGAAAATTATAAATTTGAAGTGATAAACATGGATGATGAGTACATTAACCCAAAAAAACCAAGAAAAAAGACAAATATCACATATCGCCACTATTTTGAGTACGATTGCTTCAATGCGGTTTTAGATATGCAAATACAAGAGTTTGGGAGTCGTTTTAACGAGGTAACATCCAACTTACTTGTTTGTTTGAGTAGTTTGAGTCCTTGTGATAATTTTGATGGGTTTGACGTTTCAAAAATACTAAGATTATCCGAGTTGTACCCGAATGATTTCGATGAAAATGATAAAAGAAGACTTCCGATTGAGCTAGAGATCTATATTGGCAATTTAAAAGTGGATAGCCGATTTGCCAACTTGGATGGTTTATCAAGTCTTGTACACTTGATGGTTCAAACAAAGAAACACCTTTCATTTACATTGGTATATCGTTTATTGAAGCTAGCTCTCGTATTACCCGTTGCAACCGCAACAGTTGAAAGATGTTTTTCGGTAATGAAGTACGTGAAGTCCGATTTGCGTAATCGGATGGGTGATGAAAATTTAAGTTTGTATTTGCTTTATAGAGAAAGATTTACTTAGGAATGTCTCCATAGATGTTATGGAATGATTTCAAAAAATAAAAACTCGTAGAGCACAACTTTAGGTATATTGTACATTTATTCTGTTTTTGTAATGACATTTGACGTGATTTTGTTGATTTTATGAAATTTAGTTTAATTGTCTTTTTTTAATGAGCCGACCCAACCCAAACCGTCATGGACCCGAAATGGTTCGAAAAAATTTATTACATAGCGTTACCACGTTAGTCAACCGACCTTTAAAAAGTTTCCGCCCCCCATGAAAAATTTTTCTAGATTCGCCACTGTTTTTCCCGGCCCTTCTCACGATAAAATGCATTTATATTTGTTTCTACATTAGTTGGATATGTATGTGTATGTATATAGACGTTCTTAAAGACAAAAATAAACTTCTCGTCATATTTTGATGTTCTAGAGTTTTCCTTGTAATACTAATACGTTTCTAAAGTAGAAAATGACACGTAATAAAAAACATATGCATGACCACAAAAATTTGATTTCTTCCTTATTCACCACCACAAGTGAGTAACTAGACTCTGACTATATCAACAAATAAAGTATAAAAGAACAAATTGTACGTATACATGATATAATGATACACCAGTAATCACATAACTTATTTAGTAGCCTAAAATGAAATTTATACAAAAAAATATATTTAAACACGTCCCTTAAGGTTAATTCTATTAAAATTATTCATGCCCTCTCAATTTTGGGGTCTAGGGCTTTTCTGTTAAACACTGGATCAGAAAAATCTAATTTAAAACACATATAGAGTCTGGTTGTTCTTCGGTAATAACTAACATAATTTGACTCCTAATGAAAAAAAAAAGAGACCAGACATAATGTTTAAATTCCATTAATTTGTGGGTAATACTATACATACCTCCTCTAAAATATTTTTATTTGGTATACTACTTCTCTTAACTTTTTAAAATAGTTAATCTTTTCTTTTATGTTTTTTAGTTATCATATATAATTTATAATTTTTATCTATTTTTTTAATTATTTCTTTTAATCTTTATTATTTATTTTTTTGTCTTTTATTGTTCTTGTTTGTAGTAATTACTAATGTTAAAAAAACCTAAAATAGGAAAATAACCGAAAACCGAATCGTATCCGTAACCGATAAACCGAATCGTGAATTCGGTTAACAGTTACACAAAATCTTGCTTATTCGGTTTGGTTATCTGTATAAACCGAATAATAAACGGTTCAATAGGTTTAATTGCATAAGCGAACCAAATAAATCGGATTAAACGGTTTAATCAGTTGAATTCGGTTCAATTAGGCCTATTTTCAATTCTAAAAGATACTTTTAATTATTTTATTTAAAGTTTTTCCCCTAACTTTAGAAATTTTAATAGTAAATTTTTATGAACTTTTAAATTGGTTTTTATATTGTTATATAAAAAGTAATTTTGAAAAAATTTCAATGGGAAAAGAAAAATATTTTATCTTAAACTAAAATTGTTTTGGTAAAATATGAAAAGTTTTTAAACTATTTTTAAAGGAGAAGTATGACAAGTATTAAAAAAATGTTTATAACAAGACTTAAACTGTTTTGTCCTACCCCTATCCTGAAAAATAGTTTCAAAGCTTATCAAATTTTATCTTGCGAAAAACCTTTAGCTTTATAAAAGTTTTTTTTCCCTAAGGTTGGGTTCAAAAACAACTTTAATATAACGATATAAAAACGTAAATAAAAATAGAAAAAATTCTATAAAAACGTAATATAAAACGTATTTGAAATAAAAAAATCTTTCTATAAAAATGATAAAAACGTCTTATAGAAGATAAATTAAAAAAAGTATACATGCAAAATAATAATATTTTATAAAAAACATCATCTAAAAATTAAAATATTCATGTTTTGAATATATGTTGGATCAGTAAATAAAACAAAACACTTTCTCTAAAAATTTCAGATATGAGCCCGACTTAAGATTTTTTAAATTGTATTTTCTTACGAACCGATCCTTTTGCAAACCGATCCATACTAGTTCACGAGCCGGTTTGACTATATATATATATATATATATATATATATATATATATATATATATATATATATATATATATATAATATATATATATATATATATATATATATGTGTGTGTGTGTGTGTGTGTGTGTGTGTTATTGGATTTTAATAATCCCAAGTTTCATTTATTGGCCGGGATTAATACAAACTCAGTAAATGTTTACAAATATTTCTAACTTTGAGTTTATTTTTCCCCAATGATCTCTTACTAACTGAGAGTTAACTATGTTAGTTTTTTTATGACGTGGACTGTTTTTGTGACCAAAACACTAAACTAAAAGTGGAAATCTATCATCATGTCCGTCAATTTGAAACTTACAGACCAAAAAACTCGTCAATCTCCACCTCCTGATTTGAACCACCGAAATCGTCGGAGCTAGATTTATGGTGACGAGGGAGGTTAGACAATGGAAAACGGACCTAATTGAGATAGACGGTGCTGCAGTTGAAAAATGACTTAAAGTTGGCCTCATTCTATCAAAAAACTAACGATGGTTAACTCACAATTAGTAATGGATCATTGGAGGAAAATAAATTAAAAGTTAGGATTGTCTGTTAATATTTTTTGAGTTGGAATTAATCCCGACCAATAAATAAAAGTTGAGATTATTAAAATTCAATAACCCTATATATATTAATGCAAATAAAATCAATAAAAGACAATATAAATAAAAACTAATAGAGAAAATAAATATATAAAACTTAAAAGTTTTTAGTTTAACATATCAATAGGTGTATGATAAATAAAAATATATGAAAAACAGTTAACTATTTCAAGAATTTAAGTAAAAGATATAACAAGTAAAACTAGTTTAAATAGAGTTATGTATAGCATCCGTATGACCATATCACCCTGTTGTAGTTCGAAATAACTATTTAAGACGCGTTTTGATTGAAAATTTCAATTAATAATCTATTGGAAATGTAACAACGTGTACAAAAGAATTAAGCAAGAAAGCTTGAGTCCACGAAACTTGACAAAATAAACCTAAAATTAGTAAATACAATTCTTATAGAAACGTGAAAAACCAAAGACTTCTGGTCTCAAGACTATCTTAAATAATTCAATTTTAGAAAAAGCAAAGAATATGAAAACGTAGTTATCCTTAATGGCTTATATGTCAAAGTTCATGAATTTAGTTCTATCATGTCACTTTCGTTATTCTCCGTCTCACCAAATGTCGAATTAAATAATAATTTATTTTATTTCTACAAATAAGTTTCTAGAATATAATTTAAATTCCTTAAAACATACATTTCAAAAGAAGCAGATTTCTGCATAAAACAAGTTCAAAGTGATTGATGTGGTTAGTAGTGTTAATTTCCATGTTAAGTTTACTTGGTTAATTGTCGAGACATTGACAACTCTGATAAATAATGGATTTGGTTGTAATTTTCAGTTCAATAATGAAATATCTTATCAAAGCAATATTCTGTAAACTTTAACTTCTCTTAGTTTATAAACAAAGGTGTTAACTTATTGGCTAAAAAATGTGTATTTTTTAAGTGATTAATGACTCAATTCAAACACCCATGTATTCTAAAATATTTTGTGTATTTCGTATCCAAGGATATATATGTATTGGCTTAAAAATATATGAGAATGTGTCAATTGACGGTTACAACTGTAAATAGTTATGCAGTTATAACAAGGAAAACACATCTGCGGAAACTCTATTAATAACAACTAGATGGTTGCTACAGATGACCAAGTTACCATTTCTGACCCATTGCCCCTACATACCAAGTTGTCGCTACTGTACGGTTTCCAGTGATGATGCATTTGTTGCTATTAAAGCTGAATTGCCGCTATAGTTAAGTTACCAGTAAGGATTTGTGACAACTGAGATTCAGTTTCACGTTTCTTAGTTAGCGGTGATTATCAGTTTCCTAGCAACTTTTCATTAGTCATGCGACTATAAAGCAACTTTTAGGTCGACCCGTACCATGGGCTTTGTCTCTTGGCCAGAGGCAGTGCCCTCTTAGAACCAATGGTCTAGGGGCTTTGCATCTAAATAGTATACATTATCCTCTTGTTAAGCACGGCTCCTAATTTGTTATCATAATAATTCTTATTTATCTTTGATTTTAAGTAAATACAACTAAACTAAAATGGTTTCGATCACATAAAAGTCATTGAAAATCAAAGTAGCTAGTATATATTTTATAATTTATATCGTACTAGTAACATGGTTGATTCATCAATTGTTGTCCCAATTTTCTCTGAATACATGTAATATGATGTTGTAAAAACTGTTGTGCACGTTGCCAAGAATCTCGTTTGTCTTAGAATCTCGTTTCTCATGAGAGGATGCAACGTATTAACTTGGATTGTCATTATTCTTGTTAGAGAAAAGTTTAGAAGTTGAGTTGGTTAGTTTGTCGAGACTTTTGTTAATTTTGTACAATTAATGAAACTGCTTCTACATTTCAATTTTTAAGATGTAAAATGATGAAATTTCATTTTCTCTTTCTATTTTTCCTAAAAACCTAACATGACGCAAATATATAAAGTATTAAATCACGAGTGTTTGGATCATTCGATGTATGTGGAACGCATTATATATTTATATTCAATATTTTGGTGTATACTTGACCACGTCTGTACACACTTTGGGATGTTTTTTGGGTTTATGAATATCACATTCATTGTTGTTCCTGTTCAAAAACTCGACAGCACGTAATTAAAATTAAGTATTCTTCGTCTAATATGTAGTGCTTCCAAATATAAACATGATATATATATATATACTAATTATTAACTTGATTATACATTATAGCTTGTATTCTGTATTTTGTACCCACCTTTTTCTCTTTTTTAATATTTAACATTTTTTTTTACGTTTTCTCTATGCCTACATGACTCAATGTTTACACGTTTTCTCTTCGTTATGTTTTATTTATTTTATTTTTATTATTTTTAATATGTTTTTCCAGTGTGGGCTTAATACTAGGTACAATTAAAAGCTATGGTTTTATACGAATTACATAAGTACACTAATTAAATGAAAAGAGAACGAGTATACAAACAAACTCTAGTTTAGAATCAACTTATTGATATACTTGAGGAAAATTTTGAAGTTAGGCTATCATTCTATACCATTTCCCCCTTTTGATCATTCTTTTCCAAATGTTACTCTTGAAAATTGAAAGATTTGAATTGTATAGTGACAAATATTCTATGGATATATAGTAGTAGATAAACTATAGGATTGGTTAACAAAAATATAAATTATAGATTACATACATGTATGTTCAATAAAAAAGCAATGATTGATTAAATTGTTTAATACACAAGATGGAGAAAAAGGATTTTTTATAAAGTTTAACCTTATCGGCTTATCCAAATTGAAATCCAAAAGCAGGCTACCAAACAACTCACGTCTCTTTTCTTAAAAAAGTCTTCTTATGTATGCAAAAAACAACACCCATGGTCAGAACATCCTATCTCTATAAATATTCACCTTCAAAGCTAACATTCTCATATATAAAAACACCAAAACACACACACACACAGTTTGAAAGCCCTTAGTTTATGATCGATCATATGTTGTTCTAACAAGAACAAAACCCATCACAAGAATCAAAAGTATTATGAGTTTTGCCCCCATTCTAAGTAGAATCAGTCTTGTTCAATCATTCTCAGTGTTCTTTCTTTATTGGTTCTACTCAGTTTCTTGAACTTTTGTGTAACATTTGTGTGTCATTCTTCAAACATATAGAAAAAGTTAATTTAAAGCATGTCATCAAAGGGTTATATTATAAATCTAAAGGTGGATGAGAAGAAGATGAAGAGAATGATCTCGAATCGAGAATCTGCAAGGAGGTCTAGAATGAAGAAAGAACAGCACATGAAGGATCTCAATGACCAAATCTTCTATTTCACAAAAAGGAGAGATGAAATGCTGGTGAAAATCGAAAGAATCGCGAAGGCGAATGCCGCGATGGAGATGGAGAACATGGTTTTGAGATCACAGAAAGAGGAGTTGGAGAAGAGATTAGAGTATGCAAATCATGTTTGTGGTTGGTATGAAGGTGATGGTGATGATCATGTGTCAATTAATAGTGTTGTTCAAGAACCATGGTTAAGGCCATGGGACCATAAGCAGCCTTCTAACACCATGCCTGTTATGTCATCATCTACTGGATTTTCTATCTTTTGATTCTTTGATTACTCTAATTAGTGTTGTTGGTGCTGATAATCTTTTATTACTGGAAGTGGGGTTGTGTTTAGATTCTCGTGTATGCTTTGTGATGTGTATTCGATACTTATGTTTAGCGTTTTCGAATGTTTATTTATTTTTTACAATGTTTTTAGGACCGGATCATATGGTAAACTCGCTGTCGTTTTATCTGTCCACTAATCAAACTGGTCGGACCAGATGAAGAACCATATAACGTTATACATAATATTAAGATTAAAAGTATTTATATATACATATAATTATAATTTTAATGAAATATGAAAACTTAAGTAACTAATATATATAAATCATGTAATACTAAACTAATTAGAAAATGAGAAAGATAAAAAAGGTTAAAAAAACTTCGAAGTACGGTCCGAGCACTATACGGTTCACCAATTTGACTTTAACCGGCGTTTCAAATGAAAACGGTCCAAATAGACATAACCGGATCTGTTCTATGACTGGTGCCGATTCAGTTGGTCCGCCCCTACTGTCCGATCCGATTCTAAACATAATTATATATTGTTAAGATAATATTAAGTGTGTTATTTATTAATTAATTTATAATAACCTTTTACGGTTATTGTTATCATTAAGTCATTACAAATCTTAAATATCACATACAATAATCTTTAACTTTGACCTCCAAATGATCAACCTTTCACACATGGTGCTTACATATTCTTTTTGTAACTTAAATCTTTTTAATATAATAAAAGGTAAATGTGAGTGTCATTTGTCTGCATCACATTCATTCTCATCAAATTTTTCTCGTTTTTCTCTCTAATTAAATAACTACATTAATTACTAATAATATTATTTATTTATTTTTATATTATAATTAGTTTTTTAATAAATTAAGAAATAGATATTTTTATTAATATTATTTCTATAGAAATAGTTTTTTATAAAAAGATTTTTTTCTAAAAAATAAACTATTTTTATGTAATATTTTAAAATTAGTTTTTTTAAGTAAATTTTTTATAAAAAAATAATTAAAGAAGGAAGTTATAGTAAGGAAATTTTTTAAAATGAAAAAAACTTAAACGTTATTTTAAAACAAAATGTTTACTTTATCTTTGAAAAAAATCTTAAAAAGTTCATATTATTGTTTTATTACTTATAGTTATTACTTATACGTAATTTTAATAATATCATGTCTTAGTATATTATTTTATAATTAATAATTTTTATTCTATTTAATATTTTATTTATTTAACCCGTGTAATACCCGGGTTTACTAAAGCTAGTATTTAATACATGAGAATAATCGATATATCCCGCCCATAAACAAAACAATAAGAATACATCATCAGAAAGGTAGACCTTGTCAACATATGTACTACTAATTAAACAACCAGATTAAATGAATCACACCTTACGTATGTAGTCTATAGGAAGTTGTGAGCGGTAAAGCAGTAAAAACATGATATGAAAAAAAAAACACATCCCACCCAAAAAAACACTTAAGTAACATAAAAGCAAAGCAGAAAAGAAATACCACATGTTGAAATCATGAGTTTACGTGCAAAAAGGAATTGAAAGTGGACAGTAAAAAGGCAAACTAATCGGAGCAGTAGCCAAAACGTGAAGTGCCTACATTAATTTATTAATTCGTGCGTTTTTAAAATCGTTCTTTTCCTCAAGAACGTTTTGGAGGTCGGTATTCGACCCTTCAAAATGCAAATAAACTTCAAAATACGTTTTCTATAATTTTGTCTAGTATTAAGGTTAAATATGTTAAAATCCCTTAGTTGAGATATTCATGCTACGTTTATGGAAAGAAACCATTTGTGATCTGTAGCATTCTGAAACCTATAATCTAGAATGAAGTGGTTAATGTTTATATATTCTTATGTGAAAATGTTAGTATAAAGGTTTTCTTTAATTAAGTCATAATCAATTAATGTTAAAAACTTAATTTTTTTAAGACATGAATAAAAACGAAAGAATAAAAATTAAAAATTTCTTAAATGGGCAAATTATGATATGTATTGTTATTTAAATCAATTTTCATTGACGTTTCAGTTTATTATCCTCAATAGACATTTTATTTGCAAGTGTACGTATTGTAAAAATTCAAATGAGTTACTTAAAACCCAATTATACGTTCAGTTCTGATGTCACATTGAAAGTAAAATCCATTTGAATAACTTCTTAAGTTTAGCCCATCATATTGTTAGATAGATATATTTTCTTTTATGAAAAATTTTAGTGAGGATAAAAAAGAGCCATAAGTAAAAAACTTAACTTGTTTGATGCCAGAATAAAACAAAAGAATAAATAAGGAGTTAAACTTAATATTTTGGTAAAGTAAGGTTCGAGTTAAACTTAATAATTTTGTTGATAGGTACATCTTTTGATCTTTATTAGGACATCTATAGTAAAAACAATTAGGTAACAACCAATAATTCAATTTTGAAGTTCACAATTTTCATTAACATTTAAATTCATGTCTGTCGAGTGCTTATAACGTTTTCTCTTATAATCTTTTTTTGTTTTCCATTTACGAAATACATATTGTATGAGTGCAGCCGCTGCCATTTGTTTTCTTTTCCGGTAACACCGATATGCACGTTGAATCTTCATAGCCTCTATGACATATTTTTGTTTCTCGTCAATATCAAAGTACTTTGAAATTGCTCTTGTTCGAGGTCTAAACGAGTATGCTCTAGATACGGCCTGTGTATGAACTCGAGCTGGAGCATGAGCAGATGTCTGAACAGTTGCTGCGATGGTATTCTTCTGATTGTGTTCATTCCCAAGGAGTGAAGGATACTCTAATATCGTTGAGGGTGTGCACTATCAAAACAAAAGTTTCAGTATATGTAGCAAAATATTAACTTCTAAATTCCTACTTCATATATTAAAGTTATATTATAAAGTATGTACATATTTTGATATGCAAACATATATAATCAACAAGTGTTAGAAATATCAACTATTCTTTAAGTAAAGTTATTTACTTGAGCGTGAAAATTTTATTTCAAATCAAGGTGTAAGGCCCTTAAAAATAGAAGACTATTTAAGCAAGACACACAAAATAAACATGTCATTTGAGGGCCTTAGACATGTTTTAGACTTGGTTTAGGTTTGTTTGTGTTAGTTTTGACATGTTCAACACCATCTTTAGATTGATAAACTAGTTTTGGCTGGAATCCTCCCCTAAACGACTTGATAGATGCAAGGCCGTATGGTTCACATCGCCTAGTGTAGTATAGGCGGGCACCTTTTGCACCTTTGAACAATTTGTAAAATACAATAACAAAGTAAAAGTAAGTTCACTCAAGTCTGAAATAGAACTTACTTGATACTGAAGTGCAATTTCAAGTTGTTTTACAATGTGGGCTGCTGATGGACGTTCATTACGGACTTTTCTCAGACATTGATACGCGATTCTTGTGTATGTATGTAAACAATTTGGTTCTATTTGATCCCGTAGAAACTTAGGTACAATTGTATCTATTTTCTTTTGTTTATAGCAGTTTTGCGCCAACTTAGAAAGAAACCTCCGACTATCATGATAATTCATAATGCAGGGCCTTCCACATAAAACTTCAAATAATACGACTCCAAAAGAATATATATCAGATTCTTTTGTCAAGAACCCCTTATCGATGTAAAGCGGATCACAATACCCAAATGTGCCTACCACATTAGAGAAAAGAAAAGTGTACTCTTGGTTAGCGGGACCAAATTTAGATAACCCAAAATCTGAAATCTTAGCATTCCAGTTCTCATCTAACAATATGTTAGAACTCTTAATATCACGATGTAACACTCTTTGCATGGTCCCACTAGGATTATGAAGATATTCTAGACCGCGAGCCGCCCCAATGCATATTTTAAGACGCTGGATCCACGAGAGATTAACGTCTCTCAGATACATGTCAAGACTTTTCTTTGATAGATACTCATACACGAGAATATTCTCGTGTCCCTCATCACAAAATCCTAAGAGAGACACAATATTTGTGTGTCTATAACGGGAAAGCATCATAATCTCTTTCCAAAACTCGGGTGTGCCTTGTCCAAAAGCCCGATCCAAGCGCTTGATAGCAACCATAACCGATTCTCCACGATGGACAAGTTTTCCTTTGTAAACTTTCCCGAATCCACCATGGCTGATGTAGTTTTTTGCACTGAAGTTGTTGGTGGCCAACTTTATGGCATCAAGGGGAACTTTAAGGTGGTCAAACTCTCTTATTGAAGGCATATTATGAAATATGATATGATGTTGGTAATAATAGAAGGAACAAATAGACTCAAAATATGTGATAAGAGTAAGTGTACAATTGGAGCTACAAATGAATGTTTGTTTCCATTTCAACTGAGCTCACTAGCAAACTTAAATCAGTCTGAAAAGATTCAAAAGAAGATAGGATGAAACAACATAGTAGGGAAGACGAAAGCACAAATGAAAAGAAAGATAAAGGAGAAATAGAGAGGAAATAGGAAGCATATTATTTTAAGCATAGTTGGTTATAGTGTACTGACTTTAATAAGTCACTAGCTAGCTTAGTGGGTATGTTTTTTTTGACCCCAATCATTAAACAAAACCCTTATCTATTCTTTAATATAAGTTTTGTATAACACGTGTTTTTAATCAGACAATATATTATGTAATGAAGAATTAATAAGGGGATGGTATACCAGTCTATTTACAAACTAAAACATGACATGTAAACAAGCCCGGTCTTGACGTGCGAGTTGAGTTCGAGTCTAATTGAAGCATTTTATATAAAAATGCTTGAGTTTGACTCTATCGAGGTTGACTAGACTCACAAGCAAGCAAATTTATTTATTATATTTTGTTGAAACGACTCCTAATGTATATTACTATCTGACATTTGTATGATTTGAACTTTTGATATCTAAAATATAAACAAGACTGCTTACCACTTCAACTGTTTTTTTGGGACTTCTATTTGAAAGATTCTATTCTTGATTGATTATTGAGAAAACAAGAGGCTCATTATATAAACATGGGATCATAATCAATCCCATTAATGTAGCCGTAAATACATGAGAAACAAAACAATAAATCAAACTAATTTTGGTAAACATAATAATGTCCGCTAATACTCCCCCTCAGTGTGAACGTG
This sequence comes from Flaveria ramosissima, assembly GCA_025215565.1. Taxonomy (NCBI): domain Eukaryota; kingdom Viridiplantae; phylum Streptophyta; class Magnoliopsida; order Asterales; family Asteraceae; genus Flaveria; species Flaveria ramosissima. The sequence goes on from CM046046.1 coordinate 38,460,867, forward strand.
TATGCGGGAACACGTTCAAACTGGATCGAAAGGACTCGAAGAGGTAGCGCGGGAGGCCCTTTGTGAAAATATCAGCGTACTGAGCGGAGGACGGGACATGGAAGACTTTAATGTGACCAATTTGAACCTTTTCCCGCACAAAGTGGATGTCCATCTCCACGTGTTTTGTGCGTTGGTGTTGCACTGGATTACCAGACAAGTAGACGGCAGAGACGTTGTCACAGTACACAAGAGTAGCTTTCTGTATTGGAACCCCCAACTCGAGAAGCAAGTTGCGAATCCATGTAGCTTCAGCAACGGCATTTGCGACCCCACGGTATTCAGCTTCAGCACTAGATCGAGAAATAGTGGGTTGGCGTTTGGATGACCAAGATATGAGGTTATCTCCCAAAAAGATACAGTAACCTGATGTGGATCGTCTAGTGTCTGGGCACCCGCCCCAGTCTGCATCCGAATAGGCTATTAAGGAATGATTCGGTGATGCAGTGAGCCGTAAACCAAGATGGAGAGTGCCTTGTATGTAACGTAACACCCGCTTGAGAAAGACAAAATGGGGTTCGCGAGGAGCATGCATGAAAAGACATATCTGTTGGACAGCATAGGTGATGTCGGGCCTAGTGATGGTGAGGTACTGCAAAGCGCCCGCGAGACTGCGATATAAAGATCCATCCGGTATAAGATTTCCATCAGTGGCACTAAGTTTCGAGGTGGTGTCAACCGGTGTGTGACAGGGTTTACACGAAGTCATATTTGCCCGATGAAGTATGTCGCGAGCGTACTGTGTCTGGCCGAGAGTGATAGATGACTGGTCCCGAGTGACCGTGATGCCCAAAAAATGGTGGAGATTACCCATATCAGTCATAGCAAATTCTTTAGATAAGGCAGCAATGATGTGTGTAAGTAAGTTTCGGTTGTTAGCAGTAAGCACAATGTCATCCACATACAATAGCAGATACGCAAGTTGATCACCGTTTTTGTAAATGAACAAAGACGTGTCACACAAGCTGTTATGAAACCCCATAGACTTAATGAAGCTGGAGAAGCGCGTGTACCATGCCCTTGGGGCTTGTTTGAGCCCGTATAATGATTTTCTCAATTTACACACATGGTTCGGGGCATCCGGATTAATAAAACCAGGAGGTTGATTCATGTAAATAGTTTCCTGGAGATCGCCGTGTAAGAAGGCATTTTTAACATCCAGCTGATGTATGGGCCAGTTTCTGGAAACTGCTAATGATAACACCGTACGAATGGTAGCCGGTTTGACAACCGGACTAAATGTTTCATTGTAGTCAATACCAATCGTTTGAGATTTACCGTTGCATACTAGACGAGCTTTGTATCTATCCAAGGTGCCATCAGCTTTAAATTTATGGCGAAATAACCACATAGAACGAATCACCGGTTGATCAGAGGGCCGGGGAACCAAGTCCCATGTGTTATTAGCCTTCAAAGCACTAAATTCGTCGTGCATGGCCCGAAGCCAGTTATGGTCTGATAAGGCTTTCAAATAAGAGGTGGGAACCGGAGAGATGGTGGATGTTGTGGTTAAGGTGTATTTGGGGTTTGGTTTTGTTATACCTACTTTGGCTCTAGTTAACATGGGGTGATCATTTTGAGTTGAGGAATCTGTGGAGTTGGAATAATCAGGTGAAGTTGGGCTGTTGGTTTGATTGGTTAGAGGAGAAGGAATGGGGTGGGCTGCGGTTTGAGTGGGAGACATGTGGGCCGAAGGTGGAGGGTTGTTGGGTACGGGTTGGGCTGGTGAGTTGTACGAAGGTGAAGAGTGGGGTGGGCTTGGAGATGGTGACTGGGCCGGTGGTGGAGCTTGGGCTGGGGTGGAAGTGGGTGGATTTTGGTCCGAGAATGGGAATGAGGGGTGAAGCAGGGGGCTAAGGTCATCATCCAGAAAGGCATAACTAGATTGAGTGGACAACTCCTTGAATGGGAAGTCATGTTCGTCGAAGACGACATGTCGGGAGAGGTGGACACGCCCCGTTGTTGGGTCATAGCATCGGTAACCCCGGAAGTCGGATGGGTATCCGAGAAAAACACATTTGGTGGATCGAGGGGAGAGTTTGTTTTGTTGAGTTGCAGTCATGTTGGGGTAGCATGCGCACCCAAAGACACGAAGATGATCGTACGATGGTTGGCGCATGTATAGGGCAAAAGCAGGTGTTTGAAAATGTAAACGTTTTGTGGGAAGAATGTTATGAAGATATGTGGCGGTGTGGAGAGCTTCAACCCAAAAACTAGGCGGAAGGCGAGCATGGAATAACAAAGCACGAATGATGTCGTTAAGACGTCGTATCATGCGTTCAGATCGCCCGTTTTGTTGTGAGGTTTGAGGGCATGAGAAACGAAATACAAGCCCATTGAGGTTGGCAAAAGATTTGAATTGGTTGTTATCGAATTCTCCCCCTAAGTCACATTGAAATGTTTTAATGGAAGTTTGAAATTGGGTTTTGATAAGTTTATGAAATTTTGCAAAGGTTTGGAAAGTATCAGATTTATATTTAAGAGGGTAAATCCAAACATAATGCGTGAAGTTGTCAACAAGAACCATATAATATTTATAACCCGAATTGCTTAAAATGGGAGATGTCCACAGATCACAATGTATTATATCAAATGGTTGAAAAGTATGTGAGACCGAATCATTAAAAGGCAACCGTTTGTTGTTGGCAATTTGACATGAAGAACAAATATTAGAACCAACATTTTTATTACATGAAATAAAAAAACGACTAAGATGATCAATCACGTTCACTCCGGGGTGGCCTAAGCGATCGTGCCATGGTATGGACGTTGAAGATGACACCAATGAAAAAACAGGTTGCGTGAATGGATAGAGATCACCGGTGCTATTGTGTCGGGAAAGGAGGCGTCCATCCTTGAGGTCCTTCAAAGAAAAACCAAAAGGGTCAAAGGCAACGATAACTTGGTTATCAATTGTAAATTTTCGTACAGAAATTAGGTCCTTAATAATGTCCGGTGAGTGGATGATATTGTTTAGGTGGTAAGATTTGTTAGGAAGATTTAGAAAGCCATTACCAGAACCACTAACCGGTAATCGTTGACCATTTCCAACAAAAATAGGATTAGTAGGAAATAAACATGGATAGAGTATTTTACCTTGATTAGTCGTGATATGAGACGAGGCCCCGGTGTCCATGTACCATTGGTCGGTGTTGTTTAAGTTCATGGTAGCCATCGCAGATCCTATGTCACTTGGACATAGAGCGTTTCCAAACTGTGCCATATTTCCAAACTGTTGTGGGCTAGCAATGTGGGCCTGATGATGTAGCTGTTGGGCCGCATGTGATGGGTATGGGGAAGGTGGAGGCCTGCTAAACTGATTGAACTGTGGGCTATATTGGTTGGAATTAAGAAAGCCTGGTTGCTGAATTGTGGCCCATGAGTTTGGACCATAATTTGTTTGTGCCTGGTAGCCAGAAAATCGACCACCTCTAGGTCCGTTCCTGCCCCCACGATTTAGTTGACCACGTCCCCTTGCAGCTTTGGCCGGATCATAATTTCGGCCCTTATACCCGTTGGGGTATGGTGAACGACTCAAATCTGCGGTAGTGGATGAGTTGTTTGGAGAAGATGTTTGAGACATGAGAGCATGGTCACGGTTAGCCTCGACTTTTCCGGATTGGCGTTGTTGTTCGGCTTCTATCATCCCACGAGCATCATCCCAAGACGGGCAACTTTGATTGATGATTGCTCTGATGGTATCATATTCATTCGGCAAGCCACGTACCATTTGAATTACAAGTCTACTTTCCGACACCGGTTGGTCAATATCATCAAGTTGGCTGGCGATATCTTTCAGTTTTTGGCAGTAATCATCAAAGGAGGCACACGAGGACAAGGTGGTGTTGATGAACTTTTGCTCCAATGTGGCTGCGCGGGCATGTTTATTGTTGATGAAGATTTCTTGAAGTTTATTCCATGCGGATCTAGCCGTGGTAGGGTCTTCGAGGATTCTTGAAAACAAATCATCAGAGATACTGTTGTAGATCCATTGCACAACGAGGGCATCAAGCTCAGACCACTCGGCGTACAACGGGTGATCTTTTGGTGTCGGGTCCGTGCCGTCGATATGATTGGTAACCTGGAATGCACGAGCATGGAGTTTGAATTGCTTCACCCATTGAGAGTAGGTGACCTTTTTGCCATCGAGGGTGCGGATTTTGGTTGTGATGTTGGTGACGGAATAGGCTTTGTGTAGTTTTTCCGGTTTGGTTGAATCGGAGGATTCGGGTTTGTCTCCCATGGTGTCTTCGTGAAGAACACCTTGACGGCAGGGAGAAAAAAAATAGGGTTATGAAGAGGCTCTGATAACCATGAAAGATTCTATTCTTGATTGATTATTGAGAAAACAAGAGGCTCATTATATAAACATGGGATCATAATCAATCCCATTAATGTAGCCGTAAATACATGAGAAACAAAACAATAAATCAAACTAATTTTGGTAAACATAATAATGTCCGCTAATACTATTAATTATAAAAAGATTTAATATTTTTATATGATAAATATATTAATTATATAAATGATATCATTATATGTAATATTGCGATAAAGAACACTTGCAGATTGTGTACCTCTTTGTTGATGTGAGAAAAAATAACACCCGAAAATTACTACAGATTCATTCTTTTACAGTTTTCATTTGGTATGCAGTTTGCTCTTTAAAACTATTGATAAGATCTATGAGCATGCATTTCTATCTATTAATATTATCTTTTTATCTTCTCATTCTAAATTGTCACTCACAAAATTAAAGTTATAACCAAACAAGCCAACGGCAAAATCAAAATCAAAGTGGTCCATTCCATAAGGCATAAGGTAACGTGCAAGCATGTCACCCCTAGTCCCCATCCACAAACGATCAACGTTAAAGAACCCTCGCCCTTTACGCCTTACGGGTCCCTTAACAGAGCACGTAATCCAAGGTTTTAAGTTTTTACATTTTCGTGTTTACGTATTTTTAGTTTATTCAGTCTATATCATTAAATCCACGGTTATGATTAATATCGTTATAATCATTAATATCAAAACTTTAATAAATATGTATACTATTTCTTTAAATAGTTACAATATATGTTGCTAGGGGTATTCACAATATTACTATTTTCAGAGTCGGACCAAACCTACCGGGAACCAGTCATAGAACCGGTCCAGTTATGCCTATTTGGATCGTTTTAAGTCCACCGACCGGTTATTGGGTGGCTCGACCTGATTTAAAAAAAAATTATTCTTTTTTTGAGTTAAAATTTTATATATTTTTTTATTAATTTAGTATTCTAAAGTCCTTATTTTATATATTTAAGTCTTTGTATCTTATTAAAAATGTAAATCTACATAAAAACATAAATTATTATTATATATTTGTTACATATTAGATGTGTATAAATAGTTTTAGTTTTCTATTATTTATAAAGTCATTTGCTTCTTGAACCTGGTTCAATCGTTTCGACCAATGAACCAGTAAAATAACCGATTAGTTGTCGGGTCCAGTTCTAATAATATTGTATAATACATTTAAGTTCTATTTAGTTTGGTTTGTTTAGTAGAAAATGATATGAGATGGGTGAAATTTGAAAATCAGGTTGGTGGGTCCAGCCCACGTGGGCGAACCATGACTTTGGGCCATAGTTTAGTTGAGCACTTGACCAACCAACGTCTCCTTATATAAAGACTTGAATAAGCCCATCATCACCTCCCACATTATTGGGCAAAATTGCTAATAATTCACACAAAGAAGAAACAAAGATGGTGTTAACAACCACAACTACCTGCTGTCTCAACCCTCGGCCACCTACCGCCACCCCAACCACCACTCAACCACCAACGTCCGCCAGGTATGTCACGTTAACCATAACATGCGTCAGTCGCCTTTGATCTGACCATTAATCAGTTTGTATTTGACATGTTTTGTTATGATCATGTAGACCAAAGATAGAGATTTCTTGGAGAAAGCAATGTGTAGTTGGGATGGCATGTGTGATAATTGGTCTACAAATGGAGGGCATAGTAGGAAATGACCATGACTTCGCGATCGCCATCGAGCCCAAAGCCTCTATAGAGCCAAAGGCGAAGGGAAAGAGGTGGAGTAACAAAAGAATATGCCCCGCGTGGCAGTTGAATTCATTGGAAACAATCGTGCCCGAAGATCTCCCACGACCATCATCCAAGCGGCGTTGGGAGGCGGTTGGTGATCATTCAAGAGTTACTCAACCACGTAAACCTTCCACCACCATCATCACCAACATAACCGCCAATGGTGGTGATTGTTTCTCTTTGTAGATTCTTGATCGCTACAAAGTTAGATTTTTTATGTACGTGTGGCCGTAAATATCATAAATGATACGTTTGTAAATCAAATACTTAAATGGGAATATTATTCAATACGTTCTTAGTGACAAAGTTGAACCTTTTTCTTGATGTCATGTCATGAACTCGATAGATCATATGTTGCGACGCGCGTAACGTTATAAATGTATTTAATGAAGTGTATGCAAGTCAAAATATCAAAATATGTTTGTGATCTTCGATATTAGCAAGATGATTCGCATAAATTTGTTGGATTCCTTTCGAGTCACTATAACCCTATCACTTTATGACACATGACACAAAGATTACATGCAAAAACCTCTAAACCAAAAGAGAATCTAACCTCTTATGAATTCAAGTAGTAGCAAATTCTCAAAGGGTATTTTTATTTAAAGATATATATATTTTTTAATATACTAATTAATATACTTTTTTATTACATATCACAACATTTTTGTTATTATTATTTAATTGCATTACAATACTATATAATCATTAATTAATACTAATTATTAATGAACTAGATTTTTTCCCAAAAATATCTTTAGCTGGTGTAGGTGAGAATTTAGAAACAATTTGTAGTACAAACTTGATTAAGTTATTGAAGTACAAGTAGTACAAGAAATAAGGTTGAACAATCACCCATGGGCCACCAAGGAGTTGTGGTTGGCTAATTGCTTACTCTTTTATAGGATGTTGATGCTACCGTCGTTTTGTGATCGGACTCGTGTTAGTTAAAAAGAATCTATATGTGTCACAACCAATAACTGTTTTTCAAAGTTATTCCGAACGTAAAACAAAAAAACTTCAAAACAAAGAAACGGGATGTATATAATCAAAGACGTTGTTAGGACATTGCAGAAATTATGGGCGTTTACGGTTCTGTACAGCAAGAGATCATAAAGAAAAGCAAAAATGTTTTGAAACTAGTGTTAAAAGTTGTTATAAAGAAGAACATAAATAACATCATGCTTTAATAGATTGATGTTACACCTTTAACCTCGAATCAAGCAGCTCAATTATCACAAAGATATGTTTTCTGTAAATTTATTTTAGGAGAGAATCAACCTCCATTAAACAACAGCTAATGATCAAACAACAGTTGAGGTCAGATAATCAAACAGAACCAATCAGATTATTGTTGTTTAGCATCTGACAATTCTACATTTGATGAAGATAACCTAACAGAATCAACGGTTTTGAGTTGATCAAGCTGTCTCTTACCACGACGAAGCAAATACTCGATATGTAGGAAATTCTTGCGATCAATTAACTGTGAATTTTTACGAAACTCCGCTGATACAAGTGATTCAATGTGGGCCCGGTTTTCAGGGGTTTTAGAACGCGCAGCTCTAAGAAATCCTCTGTATAATGAAAGAACTTGCTTTTGGATACCAGATAGCTTTGGCGCCCGTGATGCTCCCATTGCATCTTATTTCAGAGATTCGCCTTCACTTATAAATTCAAGTATGCAGGTTATCTTTTTTATCTTTTTTTTTCTAATCTCTTATTACTTCCCCTGCATAACAATAAAGAAAACATGATTTATTATAATGTATGGAATGTAAATACATAGAAGATCAATCTTAATATACTTTTCTAGCATGGTTCATAACCTAGATCATAATACAATCTGGTCAATTACAGATCAGTCAAAAAACACCATTTAAAAACATTAAAACAGGTTCAAATCAAAATGGGTTGGGATGATCAGGTTCACCCGTTAAATGTTTCTGTTTACTTCTGATTTTCATAGAATACAATACATTAACTGTATGTTTATATTTAATATTTGTAACTAAGGATTATATAGTGTAGCACCAAAGAATCAATGACATATAGATGTTGCACTATACTTGTTTATCCAGGAACAGGTCGATTTGGGTAGGTTGGGTAGGATTGAGTTACGGGTCAAAACAGGAATATTACTTAATTTCTCTTTTGTCAAAAGCCTACAAGACGTGTGTCTAGGCCCTGAGGCGCAGCCCAACACAGCCTTGTCGCCTCGCTTCAAAAACCCCATTTCAGGCATGCTTTCACTTTTCAGGCCAAATTCCACACGAAAAACGTTTGAAGAGGTCTGAACAATTACACTAGCCCTAAATAAACAAGGAATCAATTAGGTCTTACGAATCTTTAGTAATCCTAGTTTGTTCCAATAACTGTAGTTACTTGCTGTAGTTACTTGCTGATATTGTTTGTGGACTTTTGGATTGTCTACTATCGATGTGAGTTTGACGACTCCTTTTTATATGTTTTACTTTAGGAAAGTGTGCTAAAAGGTTTTGGACTATGCCAAGCATTCTAATTTATTTGGACTTGGATTGGACCGGTATGCATAGTTTGAGTCACAAGATCAAGTCTAGATTTTCTTCATGAGTATGTTTTTTTTATGCTTAAGTCCCATGATTTATTGTATAACTATTTAACTATAGTTTGGGAGCCATGGAGAGGTATTGTTAGTATTAATAGGTTTTCACCCCACCTTCGTTGTTAGTATGCTAGCTAAGACTGACTTGGCATGGACGTAGCCTTGGATGACTATATTTATATTGTGCTAGACTTGGACTTGTACTTGGGGCATGTTCATAATTAGGTTTTTTCATGAGCTTATGTCAGTATCTATGACTTCTTATGTTCCATACACATAGATTAATTGTACTTGACATACATGACAGCTTATTTGGACTAATAAAACCTGAAAACTCATCAACGTATGTTGACTTTTTAGAGTATGTCTTTCAAGCTATTAACGCTTGAGTGCTTGGACTTGTGGACGTTAGACATGACCTTTCTGTCATGAGAAATAGACAATTATTGGTTTTAGAAGATGCTTTTTGGTGATTTTTTGGATAAGATTTCTTTCATTCGGATTGTGTGTTGGTTTGTTTGTACTTGTACTTTGTTGTTCCGCATTGGAAACATTTAATTGTTTGTGCATGTATGAAACGACATTATGCTATTAACTACTCTTGACACTAGCTCTTTATGTGTTGGATGACGACATAATCCATTTACGGAAAATACATTTAGTGATTCTTCTAGAGCCCGACTATGTTATAATGATATTAGAGGTATGACAATAAAAGTGGAGGATTCACCAACCTCAAAAATAACATCCTCAATCAAACCCAATATGATATTTCCTTGAACATCCGTGTAAATCACTTCATCTTCTGTAACTCTTTAAAATCTATAAAGGCATACGGATCATTATCTTATATATCCAAAATCTATCACAGTGCTTGTAGGATAATAGTTCTTGCTTGAACACAGTCTCTTGAACTGTTTCCTCAATATCCTTTAGATGTGCATGTCTGGCTTGTCTCCTTCTTGCTCCTTATCTCTCTCCCTTGACCCTATAAGTCCATCATCATCACCGCCATCATCATCATCCTTCTTCTTTAGTGCATCATCACTATCATCACCTACATCATCCTTCTTCTTTCTCAGTCTAATTATCCTTCTCAATAACTTCTATAGGTTTATTATCAATTAGTGTCTCTTCCTCCCAACCTATGTCTCAACAATTATAGGATCAATCTAAACTCAATAGTCTTTGGATAAACAGGATTAGCCAGAACAAACTTTTAAGCATTGATCATCACAAATGCCATCTTCAACTGATCTTATAACGCCTTGATCTGGACACTCTTAATCCGATTCTCTAATGATATCCTATTTGTGTAAGCTTCTTTAGGGCATCAACCTTAAGATCAAACACTCATTTCCGTAATTATCTAAATTACGTGATACGGGGCGTTTGTTAATATTAACTCCAACTAACAACTTTTCCAGTATTAGTCCGAACTTTCAATTTGTTACTAATAACAGTCTCAGTGTAACAGTTCGTTAACGGAGTTAAGTTTTCATGACGTATCACGTGATATGGCTCGTGACGTGACGTATAACATGGTTATAATTAAAGATATAAATATATAACTCAAAACTTTTTTTATAAAAAGATTATTTTCTAAAGTTATTCAACGTAATTTTTTTTGCCACTGGTTGAGTAAACTGGAGATAAAGAAGTGTAAAAATTGAGTGATATATTTATATTGTTTTTATCTTAATTACGTGATACGGCATGTCACATGTCATTTACAAGCAACATCACTTGGCACGTCATCAAAAACTAATTGAGTTAACAAACAATTATATAGAGATTGTTATTTATAACAAAATCAAAAGTTTAAATTATTAAAACCTAATTTTCGTTTTCAATATGTTGGGTTACATCACTTGATGAATTTGGTCCAAAAGACCGCGAAGAAGTTGTTAAGCTACCGAACGCAATTTATGGTGAATAAAATAATCGAGTCACTATTTAAATCATCTTCAGGGATGGAACATTTGTGTAAATATACAGTAGTTTTATCGTTGCTTCTAAAGAAGACACTTAATCTTGTAATAAAGATCCATATTATAGTCGATCGCTAGTTTAGAAAACTCCCCTTGCATAAAGTCAAAACCCAACTCGCGTTCGATGCCTTGCATTTCATTTCTTTAAAATTTAACTTTGATTATAAAATTCATTAGCAAAGTCATCCTTCTAGCATTTGCATCAGCACATATGCAATTAATGACATCATTTTTGTGATCCCACAATGACCAAGCAATATAAAGGTCAACTCATAATATTTTGGTATGCTCACGTTACACGTTAATTGCTTTTTAGTTGACTTCACCTAACGAACAACTATCATATAATTAAAAACTTAAGCTTGCCAATGAGTCCTAGATCAAATGGTTTAAGAGGAGACACCCCATGACTTTCCAAAGTGGAGGTCATGAGTTGGAGTCTCACTAGGTGCAATATGCTTCAAGTGGGCCAAGGGTTTTACCACAGTGAGCCTTTGGGTGGTGGGTTTCCCTTGGAATGGTGGGCGAGCCGGGTCACCAGCGTTGTCTGTGTTCGCGGGCGTGGATGGCTTTTCGCTAATGGGTTTACCCGGGTGACCGGGCTTAAAAATTATTCGTTGACCTTCAAAAAAAAACTTAATCTCTCTCTTACTCACTCACACACACACATATTAAGATAGTACAATTAGTAGTCTAAACATACTAAGTATTTATTAATAAGTTACATTAAATACATAAATTAATGAGATAAGAAGAGAATCTTGTACACTCTAATCCAATTCATTAATATTGAGAAGAAGGATTTATAATAAATTATATTACATAAGTATTATCCATATAAATTATTATCTGAATTAATATAAATTGTTATTTATAAATTTTACAACAATATTATGTTCTATAACAATATTATGTTCTATAACAATATTATGGTTTATAACAATATATGATGGTAATTACACAGACAGTGAATAACATGCTCTGATTTGTATCCACAATAATCAGTCATGTGTTATTAATTTATTTTTTTTAATTATTTGTTCATTATAATTTCATAAGTTGGGAGTCACTGGTTAGAGTATTTTAAAAACACGAGATGTTATTATATTAAACAGTTAAATATCAAATACTATATTGAATGCTCTTATGTGAAAATATTTTCCGGTGGTGGGAAATTTGCGTCGTTATTGTTCATCAAGAAAAAAAAACCAAATTTCAATAAAATATATTATCTACAATCAACTAATTTTGAGCTTCAAAGGGAAAATTATTGAGCTTGAAGATTTGGTAAATATTATTTTATATATAACATCCTTTTTACCCCATAGACGTTTTAGCTAGATTGAGAACTTATTTGTGATAGTTGATGTCATTTTAATTTTTAACCCAAACCCATTTGAATTATTCATGTAATAAAGTCATCATTTAATCATTTTGTATTATTATTATGTTTAAAACAGTAATTGTGTCATTTATTCATATAATAACTTATAGATTTATAAAGTTTTATCACAAAACTATTAATTTATAAAGTTTACAAAGTTTAATTTATAAGTCATTTATAATAACTTATAGATTTATATTTAAATGAAACAATTAATTTATAAAGTTTACAAAGTCTTATAAATTATTAAGTTAGTTTTTTTTAAATTAAGGTTTTATTTAACAAAATTAATTTCAGGGATTAGTTTGTAAATTTTAAAAACTTAATTTAACAATTTTAAACATAAAATTATAACAATCAAAACTTTAGGGATCAAAGTGTAATTTTTAAAACTCAAACCTTCCCCCCTTTTTCCGGTAGCCGACTCCGGCCACTCTCCAGTCGAAATCCGGTGAAGCCAATTACCAAATATAATCAATTTTTAACCAAATCAACCGCTCCTACACTTTATTATTATCAGTTTTGAACTCAAGATCAATTTCAAATTGAATATCCAACCGTTATTACATACTCAATTGAACCAATGTGTGAACTCAAAATCCCAAATCAGTTTCAACTCAAATCGTTTACATATGACTAAATCAGTTGACCAAAAATGACATTGTGATCATCGTGACTTAAAAACATCCAAATTATTGTGGTTGTAATAGTAGAATCATTCTCAATTGGAATCAAAAGCCCCCAAATCAAACTCATAACTCATTCAAATTGAAACAGATCAAATTGATGCCATATAATCGAGGCAAAACACTTCAATGATTCCTATTAACTCTCCATAGCCTCAATTACATTCTAAATACACATACTCAGCTATTAATCATAGAGTTCATATCCGACCTGCAACCTTGGTGTTCATTGCTTTTTGGGTATTTTATGATGAAATTAATAGAGGGATTTCAATCCTCATCTCCTCTGGAAGCTTCAAACAACTTCGAATGGAATCTATCTTTCTGTTTTTCTTGAATTCAATTCATCACCGGTCACTCGTTACATCTTTCTTGTTATTGCTAATTCAACATCAAAATAGGTAACTAAATACATTAATATACTTTCCATCATGTGTAGAATCAAAGCCCTATGTTTAGTTTCATAATCGTTTCAATTCTAGATTTAGTTTGGTTAATTTTGAAATCTACAGTTACTAAAGTTGGTGATTTATTCAAGTTCAAAATTTGATTATTAAATCTCATAGTTCAAATCATGTATTGGGCTTTGGCCTAGTGATTAACACATGCTGCACACACACAAGAAAACCTAGTTTCGAACTCGGGCACCCTCATTTCATTAGAACCATAAAAGTTTATTATTCTAACTTAGAACACAATTCTTTAGGTTAATTCGTAAGGAGATCTTTTGGTGCCTAATTCGAGTGTGTTGCTATTCCTTCCTTCCAATTTATCAAACGAGTATTCATAGCCCCTTTCATGGTTTATGATTTTGAGAAAAATTATTCAAACTATTATTTATCCGTTTATTCATTTCATTTAATTCATGTTGTTTTATTACTTGTAGATTTTTGTTCATAATTTGATAAAAAATTATTCTAACATGGTCATTAATCTATTCAAACTATGAGACTAATGATAAATCTTGACAAACCCATCCTTAGAATATTCACGGGTGATTGATACCAGAATCATACATGTGCGTAATGTATTAAAACTTGATATGTTGATCGAGTCAAATCAATAATTAGGTTTGATTATGCATTGCTTGTCTTATATGTTACACTTTTACGGTATAAGTCTTAACATGACATAATTATTAAATCATTTCAATCATTTTAATCATTATATCTGTGTATACAAACCTATATTTACTCTAGCTAATTAAACTACTTCTCATATAATTTTAAAAAATGTTGCTTAGTTGGATCTCAAGATCTTTACAACTAGGATTATTGGACCTAGTTAATAACAAAGCCAAGTTTTATGTTTTGATTTTTTGTTTTTGAACAATGTTTTGTTATATGAATTAATGAAATTTGTATTTAATATTATTATAATAGTTTAAGTATCATGAGTCATGAACAATCAATTTACTTTCGTTCTCCATGAGATTTTCACCATCAGTGAGGGTGTGACATTATTTACATATGTTAGTTTTAGCTATCAAATAACAACACTTGTACTCGAAAGTTAACACCTACGGTATTTATAGAATTAAATCAAAGCTACAAGACAAAAACAACTTCGTTGCAAGTATTCAATTAACATTAATACCAAAATATAAGCAACAAATAATAGAATAGTAGGTCTTGTTTAAGTTTCCCTAACATGAAAGTTGTCACACTCGCAGTAACGGGAAGACATTTCCGCTAGTGTGTGTGTAAATAAAAGCATGTGATATGTAGTTGTTTTACATAGTTTATTATATATATTTAATATACACATGTGTTAAATTACTCAAGTGTCACGAGACTTACTTTATATTTATGTAAATTAATGACCAGACTTACTTTATATTTATGTAAATTAAAACTAACTTCATATTTTTTTATACAACTTGTGTGTAAATGCTTAGATGATTTGTAAATTCACACACTACTTTGTTTTAAACGAAATTCACATTGAAACGAAGATAAATATAAGCATTATAATCAAAATATTCTAGTTAATAAACAGATCAAACTCAAACTTGAAAATTTACTTGAGACTAGATTTTAGACTTACAGTAAATAAATCAATTTTAGAATTAGTCAAGTTCAAACTCAAGTTTCTTATACCAGATGAGTCAAGCTCTAATTTTGATGTACCCAATTGACTTGATTTGTTTATACCCTATTCATACCCTTGTAAATGACATTGCTAATTGTATTTCTAGATTCATTTAAACCTAATACATATTTATTAAAACGTTTTCTCCGTAAATTATAATTTAATAGTTTCCAATACTTTGATTTATTTCTTAAAAGTTATAAATTTGTTTCTTTAAAGTTATAAATTAAATACCTGTCTACCTTCAAGTTTTAGTTCCATAATATAAAAATACATATAAAAAAAGATGTGCATGTAAGTCAAACTTTCAAGATATTCCAAGCTAGACATAGTTGTACGTAACAAACAATGCATTTATCTATCTATTCTATTTAATATACGAATACAACATCATATTCATAATAGTTAAGCGTAATATTTGTTGTTAGCGTGCCATCAGTAAATGGTTGGTGAGTGTTGGGTGGTTGGAATATGCCAATGAAAACAAAATAATTAAAGAAATAAATTTTTTATTTATATATATATATATATATATATATATATATATATATATATATATATATATATATATATATATATATATATATATATATATATTCGATCATGAATAGCTCATATCAACAAACGGGAAAACCTTGTTGTCAAAGAGAGTAGATCCAAAAGGCTTCTCTCTACAATTTCAGGTATTCTGTAATCATGATGATATAATGTGATTTAACTAGTTATACATGCAATCATTTGTACGTGCAGGATGCAAGCAACCAAAAACACGAATACAACAGCTGCAGGTTTAGCTTCAACAAGCCAGAAACAGGCACCATCACAAGACTCTGTACGTCCTTTACCGCCAAAACCCCCAGTGTCACAACTTCCACCACTCCGTTCTGTACCAAGTTTCATACGACCAGCACTACCGCACAATCTTCCTTGTGGCGATCTACTAGCTAGTAAGATCTAGTTATTATTATTATTAAAAATCTTTTTCTCACAATTTGAAACATTGCATATTCATTATCAGTTTATCCAAGTGAAAAGTCCCTTTTAACAGTTTACCATATATTTCTTTTTCATTACGGTACGTGAAATGATACGTACGTACTAGATAATAAATAAAACGAAAGAACTACAATTGCTAATGGATTAGCATGTGTATGAAATCGATCAGTTGGTTCATTTGTAGAACAACATCCTAGCAATTTGCTTTCCTTCACCGTGTTGGAATTCAAATTGTTGTGGCAGTTTTCTGTGTAAGAAAAACAAATTAAGAAACTATATATTGTTAATAACGTAAACAAAGTGCATGAAGAAAAACAAGCTAGCTAGCTAGGTCTCCCCTACTTTAGAACAAAAAAAAAAACTTTCACTTGGCGTTTGATGAAGGGAGCATTTATTTATATAACTACTTTAATTAAAACTATTTTGTAGAAAGAGAGGAGTATATCAATACATGTGTTCCCCTGTATAATGCTTCAATTAATGGGGACTGGGAAGCTGCAAAACTCATCCTCGGAGATCGGCCAGAGCTGGTGCGGTTTAGCATCACCGAAAACCAAGAAACTGCACTTCATGTTGCAGCTTCAGCCCAATGTACCAGCACTATGTTTGTGGAAGAACTTGTGAAAAATATGAGCAAGGAAGACCTGGAGCTCCAAAATAAAAATGGTAATACAGCTCTATGTTTGGCAGCATTAGCTGGGAACAAGGAATTGACTGAGATATTGGTGAATAAGAACAAGGGTTTACCAGCAATCCCAGGCAATGACGGAATGATGCCACTCTACATGGCTGCTTTATTTGGTAACCGTGAGACTGTGAAATATTTGTATGATATTTCCCAAAAGATGGAGGGTGACCTTTGGAAAAGACAGAACCGTGGTGGGGTCTTATTGAAGTGCGTCGAGGCTAATCTTTTTGGTAAGTACTTTTGAGTTTCGCCGAACTAACTCACACCCTCTAAAACTACTCGTAAATCTAGCAAACATTTTTGTTTATCATAGGATTTGAGAACCAAACTAAATAGGTGGACATAATATTTGAACACCTCTAGATCACATTCCTTTTGTAATATTTAACTTATATAATAAATGGTACTTGTTAGGATCTTTTTGTATACAGTAATAATGAACAATGGTAATGTAGAAAATATCGAAACACCAATATAAAAATGTGTAGAAAAAATTTATGTGGATATATGATAACTAAATCAGCTTATATTAATTCACTGGTTTTTCATCAAGAGTTTGTCTTCGCTGTTAAAATATTTATCTAAGTACGTATTACTTTATAACTTCACACTAACAAATTGTGATTACCTCTTTCCAATTCATCTAACTTTCAGTCATAAATACTTTATCTTTTTACTATGTAACTATGTTGGTGGAAATCATCTCTTATCCTCAAGAGATGGTCTTTATAAATTCTCCTTGAGTAAGGACAACTACTCAAAAATATAACATAAGTGTTTGAATGTATATGAACGTTACAATAGGCCTCAAGAAACGTACACTTACTCTCTTATTAATCTATGATCTATTTTACTAAACTGTTTTATACTAGATTCTAATAGCATAAGGAAAATAATAACCAGAAGAAAAGATAAACTAAAATAATAAACTAAAAAGATGATTAAAGAAAAAGGTATATACTTGAAGCTTGTAAATTAATGATCTGCATAAGGTTATAATTATAATCTTTCTTGCTGGTAGTATAAAACAAATCAATTATGTATGACCATCATGATTTTTACATATAATAGTTTAGAAACTCGTGTAAAATACAAGTTAAATGAAAATATTGAATTAATATTTATTAATTAATAACAATTTATAAAAAAATTGAGATAAAATACGATTGAAATTACATATTGCTAACTACTTTAGTTAATAAGACAAAAACAATATTTTTTTTTTAAATTCGTCTTTAAAAAGCTTTTGCTTTAAAAATATTGTTTTTTAATTACTCCAACCTTATTTTTTATATTGTTTTTTAAACAATGTCACTTTCCTAAGTAGTTTTTGTATTAAAAAACTTCATATTTCTTAAATTTTTGTTTTTAAAAAAATTAGGGTTTTTCAATAAAAGAAAACGTGTTTTTAATTTATCAAAAAATCTTTCTTTATATTGGAAAGTATATAAATAATATTATTAGCATCTGATGTTATCATTAAAAGATTTACTTGATTAGATAGTAGCATATGGTTAAACGCGTGTAAGAAAACAATACGTGACAAAACTCATTTTGCTTCATTAAAGAAGATCTATGTAATAGAACATCCATATCTCCGGCTTGGATCTAAAGTCTTTTCATATTCTGTAGATAAGTTTAACGAGAGGTTTTGAGCATGGATATCCACGCATTTCATACAATGGCTTCCATGTTAAATTCTTATACTCCATAATTTACAAATTCATGGATCATTTTTTTGTACTTACTATACATATTGCTGTTACCTTACTAAGTGATGATCCTATTCTTTTTAGATATCGCACTTAAAATATTGGAAGATCGCCCCGAACTTGCCCGAACTGAGGATGTACTTGCAGTTTTGGCTAGAAAACCTAAAGCGTTTAATGATGAAGATCCACATATTTTCAGGAGAGCCGTAAGGTCGTGTAAGTATCTCCCGTCGTTAGTTAATATCTACTACACTTCAGTATCTGTTAAGTATTGCACTCATAGCTAGCTTTTTAATAATCTACTTTGTTTTATTTTACTTACCGTTTATAGGTTTCGGAGTACATGTGAAGGAAAAGGAAAGTGAAGCCATGCAGTTACTAAAAATAATATGGAAGCATATAATGAAGATGCCCAAGGCTAACATTGATACCTTACTTAGAGGCAACCCTGACCCAATGATGACAGATGAAGAGGGAAACCTGATTATGAAAAACGGGAAGCGTACGTACTCTTCTCAGGTGCTATTTGTTGCTGCGGAAACAGGAAACATCAAATTTTTGGTGGAGCTCATTCGTCAATATCCTGATCTCATATGGAAGGTAAATGATAATAACCAAAGTATATTTCACATTGCTGTCGCACATCGTCATGTGAGTATCTACAACCTATTACATGAGATAGGTTCTATGAAGGACATGATAACTCCTTTAAAAGACCTAGAAGGAAATAACATGTTGCATTTAATTGGGAAGAATGCTGAAAAAAATCGACTCCACGCTGTATCAGGAGACGCCTTTAGAATGCAATGGGAATTGCTTTGGTTCAAGGTACATTTCTTACTTCTAGATTGTAGATGCATAAATACATTATTGGTTCAAGGTACATTTCTTACCCTTGCTACGTGGCGAGTTAAACCATTTTCGTCGCACTCAATCAATGCAGTATTATATTAATTAACTCTATCTGTGCAATATTTTACCTAAACACACAAATAGTTAAACCTATGCATAAATAAGCATGTCGTAGATTCTATAACTAAAGAAAATATATCAAATAAATAGGTAGTAAAAATAAAATTTGCACTTGCATATTGTGACGCGAATTCCTCATGCATACAAACAAGAAATAAATGAAATGTGAAACAATTCGATTATAAACAAAACCTATATCGCAACATAGATAAAACCAGGAGTAAAGGTATATATTTAATTTAGAGAGGCCCAACAACTTAAACCAAAAACTTTGAAAAATAAAACAGGGGGAGAAATCCAAATATAAACATCTAAAGACAAAATTACAGAAAACGTTCGTTAGGTTTATATTGCAGGTATCATCATTTATCTTCTAAAAATACTCTAATAATCATTTATGTATTATTTTTATAACATATTATGTCAACGGATGTTATGTTTCTCTATCAAGTAAATGCCAATTTAGGGGGTGTTTGATTTTGGCTGACCCGGCTGACTGGCTGACTCGCCGGCTGACGGTCAGCCTATTTGATTTCGGCTGACCCGGCTGACGGTCAGCCTGTTTGATGTGCGTAAAACTCGAGCTGACCAGGTCAAAACATCTGACTCGCCTACGCCCCCCTTCACCTGCGTCGCTCCCCCTTCTCCTCCACCCCACGGCGACGCGGAGGTTGCCGCCGGTGATTTTGGGGCTGGATTTGGCGGCGGTGACGGTGAGAGGCCATGGTGGTGGTGATGGTGGTGGAGTGGTGGTTTTGCGGTGGTGATTGGCGGTGGTGGAGTGTTGTGGATGAAAAGAAGGAAATATACGTTTCTTTTTTGTCCGTCAAAGGAAATATTGTCACATGATTTGGTTCTAGTCAGATACTAAATCAAACAGCCAAGTTTCAGTCAGATGCAGACTTAATCAGAATTTCTAACTGGGTCAGCTTCTGACTCAGTTAGATCTTACTGAGTCAGTGTAATCAAACAGTCCCTTACAGGATTATTATTAAAATTCTAAAACTTAAGTTAAAGGACCTTTTTGTAATTAGCTTGTATTTAAAATTTGTTATACATATAACTTTTTAATATATATTATTTTGTTTTTATATAGATATTATATACAAATTAAATAAATTTATCAAAATTTTAATAATATAAAATTATAATTAGTTAATAATTATTTATTAACTAATTATAATAAATATTATTAAATTTGTATTAATAATTATATTATTAAATATAAAATTTAGAAATTGAACAACTTTTTATTAATTTAAAACACACTACTCCTAAAACACAATAGAATCCGGCCTATAAAACAGATTACAATCCTAACTAATATTAAAACACACTTAATATTAATTGAACGTCATTAATTTAATCGAACAACTGCGTTTAACTCATGAGCCTTCTTTCGGATGCTATTCTTCATTTTCTTTCCAACCCCTCAATAAATTGAGGATTCATGAAATTTATTTAAGTTAAACACAAGAGGGAACGGTTCATGAAATTTAATCAAAACTTAATAAAAAAAACTAGTCATATGCGACCATCTTTGTTAATCAATATTATATCTTATATTAAAAAAAATAAGTTTAAAGTAGTAATATATAATTATATAAAAATATATTATAAAAATATTAAAGGTAAAATATATACGCTTAACCCAGTTTATTTAATTAAATAAGTATTAACAAATATTAAGGTATTAATTATTTTTTGTTATCAATTATAAATTATTTTATTAAAGGTTATGATAAAAGTTTGTAAATTTGTATTTAATCTATATTAAAATAAAATAATATATATATATATATATATATATATATATATATATATATATATATATATATATATATATATATATATATATATATATATATAGGGGAGGGTTCCTAAGAAAACCATATTTTATAAGAAAACCAAAAAAACCATTTTGTAACCATTGATTTGTTTGATCTATGGTTGAGATTAATTGGTTGTATTTTAGTAAAATGATTGAAATTAATAGGTTCATTAATGGGTGTTTAGGGGTAAAATCGGTAAACCAAAAAATACATTTTGTAACTTCTATTTGAAAATCAAAACTCCTGGAATATCTCTCTTTCTCTCTCCAATATCATGTTCTCTTTTCCATACCTCACATGAAGAAGAATAGATTTACGTAACCATACACACAATCATTCATTGTACACAAATTAGTATATCACACAATCACATACCTAAGTATATGGTCTGATTTCTTTAAAAAATAAGAAGACGATCAAAAAAGAAGATGAATTACGAAATTACATATACGTAATCAAATTACTTAACTCTTTTGTACGATTAAAAAAAACAGATGCTGGTTAGAGAAGAAGACGAGTTACGTTACATATACGTAAGCAGTTCATTTGACATAATGTTCACATGCTTATGTATGTGTATACGTAGGTTTACATATATATATATATATATATATATATATATATATATATAACACGATGTTAACTTATATGTAAATGCAATTTGAAGAAAAGAACTAAGAATGAAAAGATATGGAAGAAGAGTTGAAAATTTTTGAATTAAAAATCTTTACTTACGTATATGTAACTATGAGTTATATATGCATAACTATGGGTTACATACATGAGTTACGTATACGTAAGCAGTAACTTTATATATGTAACTCGTAGATACATATACGTAATCCAACAATCAGATTTAAATATCATCATATTCATCCATTTTCTCGAATTGGAGCCCACCAACACTACCTTCATCGTTTCGTTAGCTCCAATCCAAATAACAATGGTCGCCTGGGCACACTAGTTCATCTGACCTATAGTCGATCCTCAATCTGTTGTCTTCAATTGAACCATTCGATGTGGCATGGCGAGTAATATTGCCTGGACTGGATTTTGTTTGAAACCAAACTTAAGGAAGAGATGATGATTTGAGTAAATAGAATATGATGCTTTTAGGGATTTAAAACTAAATTTGAAGAAATAATATTAGAGAGAGAAAGAGATGAGTTTCCTAATGAGTAAATTTAGGACTAATTTAACAAAACCCATGGGGTGTTAAAATTACAAATATAACCTTTAAGCAATAAAAATTTAAAAAATACTAGAAATTACATGATTGGTGGAGATTAGTTTTCTTAGTTTTCTCATAAAATGGTGGTTTTCTTAGGATCCCTTCCCTATATATATATATATATATATATATATATATATATATATATATATATATATATATAGAGAGATATATATAGAGATATATATATATATAGAGATATAGATATATATAGATCTCTATATAGAGATATCTATCTATATATATATATCTATATATATATCTCTATATATATCTATATATATCTATATATCTATATATATATATATATATATATATATATATATATAGGGGATGGTTCAAATGAGAACTAGCTTTTTTTGTGAGAACTCTAGGAACCAATCTCAACCACTAGTTCTTAATGGCAAAATTGTAATTAATAAAAACATATTTAAAAAATTTATAAATCAAAAAATAACATAAAAATAAAAAAGTAAAAACACAAAAATGTTCCCCTACGTTCCCTCTTTCATAAAAAAAATAAAAAAAATTTATAAAAAATAAAAAAAATTCCCGTTTTTTTTAACGAAATTCGTTTTACACATGTGTAATATCGGATTTACACATGTGTAAATCCAGCACTACACATGTGTATAACTAGATTTACACATATGTAAATAACGGATTGATAATTTTTTTTAGAAAAGTATATCAATATGGTAGGCGTTGGAAAGATAAAAAAATACTGAATTTTATGGTGAAATTTTTTTGAAAAAAAAATATCGTGATAAAAAGTTATGAACGTTTTAAAAAAAGGGGGAAAATGGCATGTGATTTGCATGTGCTAACAAATGAGTGGCTGAGATTGGTTCCTAGAGTTCTCACAAAAAAAGGTGGTTCTCATTTGAACCCTCCCCTATATATATATATATATATATATATATATATATATATATATATATATATATATATATATAATAAATTTTAAAATAAAAGCTAATTACAATAAGCATCCTTTAACAAATTTCAATAGTAGTCTTTTTAAGGGGCAAAAAGACTAAAATGTCATTTACTTAACAGAGAAACTTAACGTCCGTTAGTATAAACGATGAAGTTTGTTATAAGAAAATATAAATAAAGGATAGATTAGAGTAATTTTTGAAGATAAAGGATAATACATGTAATTTTCTATAAAACTAAAAGACGTGTTTAGTAATTTTATCATATTTAAATTAAAAAAAAAAACAAAAAAGATGGATGAATGTACGCGTGAACTTTGATATTAGGAAGAAAAAAATTAAATCCGGATAATCTAACGATTAGTATGTGAATAAAAGATCATTTTCTCCGACAGTTATCACCGTCCCCGCTCACAACCACACGCAACCGACCTCTTTTTTGACATTGTACGTTATAAAAGAAATAATCAAAGTGATGTGCCCCACTACTTGTACCTGCAACTTTAGATATTGTACTTTTGACATATATGAAAGTGAGAAATAAAAGAAATAATCAAAGTGATGTACATGCCCCAATAATAGTCTAACATGTGGACCAGTAAAAGCAAGTTACTATAGATACTTATTTGCATTTGTTATTATCATAATAGATGATACAACTAATTAACTTGGTGTTGTATTGTAGGAAGTGGAGGATATGGTCCCTTTTTCTTACAGAGAAAGGAAGAATGCAGCTGGCAAAACACCACGTGAATTATTCACCGAGAATCATAAAGAACTAGTCTTAAGAGGCGAAAAGTGGATGAAAGGAACTGCTAATCAATGCATGGTGGTTGCTGCTCTCATAGCCACCATAGTATTTGGAGTAGCGTTTTCGATCCCAGGTGGTTATGATCAGGATCGTGGTTTTCCGATGTTTATTAGCAAGAAAATCTTCATTGCATTTGTCATATCAGATGCTATCTCTTTGATATTTTCTTCAGCTTCAATCCTCATGTTCTTATCTATCCTGACATCTCGTTATGATGAAGAAGATTTCTTTGAATCATTACCCCAAAAACTTATGCTGGGTTTAGCAACACTTTTCTTCTCTATAATAACCATGATGATTGCTTTTAGCTTCAGCTTCTTTGTGCTTTATCATAGCAAGTTGATCTGGGTACCAATCGTTATAAGTTTCGTGGCTGCCATGCCTGTCATTCTGTATGCTAAGTTGCAGTATTCTCTCCTGGCGGACGTGTATCACTCGATATATGCTTCCAAGTATATCTTTAAGCCCAAGAAATGTATGCTTTACAATCAAAACCCAAAGTTCTAAGTGACGTTTTTGGGTATTTATTGTTGTGGATGTAATGTTTCATTTGAAGATATTCACTTACTATCATGTATTAAACTCAAACTACTTGATGTGTATTAATTCCCTTTCTAAAACTACGGTAACAATTTTTTTCTTTTGATAAAAATTTTATTAGAAAGAGAAATGGTACTAGCTTTGAATAATCTAAACAAGAGGAAAGATAATTTTATGATGATATATTCTTCTCATGCTCTCTCAAGCTAAAGGTGGTGAAACGTTTAATTGAAACAAGCTAAAACAAAGAAGTATTTATATAAGTTGGTTGTTGAAGAAGATGTCAAAATGTAAATGATCTTTTTCTGATGTTATTCTTTTTGCTTTTTCTTACCATCAAAGTACCTTATTCTGATACTAATTAAACATTCGATTAAACAAAAGACTACATTAAAATGGCAGGTAAACGGGCAACAAGTTGTGCCGCAACCCTCTTTTGGATAATAAAACCAATCCTACTAAAAACAAAGTTTTAGGACTTAAAGGTTGACAAATTACTATGCACAATCCGTTAAACCCTGTTTAGAAAGTCTATAGCCTATGGGACAAGGAAACCAAACGTATCAAAAGCAAAAGGGATAAAACATGTTGATTTTTTAAGCAAGTTTTCTTGTGCTTAGCAATTTTGTTTAAGGGCTCCGATATACGAACACCCTGTCAGGTGTTATGCGGACACCCTTTAAATTTTTTTCACGGCCCGTAAAGACCCTTACGGGTCGTATTGGTTTGCAAAATACCAAATCAATAAATTTATAAAATGTTACGGCCCGTATTGATCGTTACGGCCCGTAATGATTTTAATTTACGGGGTCGTAACAAGGCTTATGACCGTAAGTAAAATATCCTATTTCTTAATTTTTTGCTTAATTTTTTTTTCTAATAAATTTTTTTTAATATTTTTTAAAATTAATTAGGTTATAGTACTTTTTAGTTTAATATAAAATAATTTATAAAATTTGTAAATAAGTATTTTATAAAAGCAAAAAAAAATAAAACTAAAGAATTTAGATTTACTTCAAAGGTATATATAAAAGTAAAAAAAATAAATTAAAAAGTATTATAACCTAATTAATTTTTATATATTTCATGTCCCTATTGGTTATTGTTATATTCTATTATTCTTTATATGAATATATTATAAATACATATATTGCCATATTGGTTATTGGTGTATTCTTTTTTTAATCTCTCTATACACACACACATATAGAGAGAAAAAGAGGAAGAATGAAGTTTTAATAACACAAAATACTAATGTTTTTTTTATAATTCACTTACAAACATTTCATATAATATAAAGATTACACTCACAAATTTATAGAGAACGGAATGTGAATGCTCCAACTAAAACATTTATTTATATAACTTATAAATAAGTATTTTATAAAAGCAAAAAATAAACCCAAAAATATTATTAATTAATAAATTATAAATGAATGAAAAATGTTAAAAAATAAAAAAATTTCAGAATTTACTTACGGTCATAAGGCTCATTACGGCCCTGTCATTACGGGCCGTAATGGACAATACGAGCCGTAAAAAATCATGAATTACGGGTCGTAATGGACAATACGGGCCGTAAAAAATCATGAATTGACTGATTTGATATTTACAGACCAATACGGCCCGTGAAGGCTCTTACGGGCCGTATCTAGGGCGTGCAGATATCCACCTATGTATGTTTCCCTCTCCATTCTTATAGTGCAGTCAGCAACGCAACAAAACAATTATCCCTGAGGCCAACAAGAGGGGACACTCCTATAAGGTCCACAGAAGTGTGTTTCCCTCTTGCCCATCTAAACACAAGAATATCAGCTGGTCATAGAGTACACCTTCCTTCACGCGGATCAGTCATAAAATTCACGAAGGCCTCCTTTTTAGCAGAAATTCAAGCCTGTTTAAGAACATCAAAAGAGATAAGCTGAAATTCTTCTTTATTTTCTTTCATTTTTCTTCTCCATTCTTCTTCTTTCAGTTTTCTTCTTCACTTGTACCAACTTTTTACATTAGTCTTTCATGCATACGTTGAGACGTCCAAATTATGTTCTTTAAAATCTAAACACCTGCAACACAAAAACGTCTTAAAGCAACCTCATTTCATATTTATAAATATATAAAAACACAAAGTAAATATGTTTAAGACCAAATAAATAGCACCCGATCACATCCCTACACTTATCCTTTGATTGCCCTCAAGCAAAACCTTCATGCAACTATAGACCTTCATTAACAATAACACTTCACCAATCACCACCAATTCTCAATTAAGTTACAAAGTCATACCTATATTCTCATATAATTTGAAAATGTCCTTATCAAATTACCAAAGAGTAGTCGCGACAACAACATTTTGCGTCTGCTAATCATCTGTTTTGCTGATTCCTGTCGATGTTGTATATTTTTTTGTAACAAAATGTCAGGGACAGAGAGGAGAAAAATAAACTTTTTGAATAAAAACAGCAAAAGGCACCAAACCTTAGGGTTCAAATGGCATTTAACTCTTTATTAAAAATGTAACTCGACGTAGAAACATACAATATTTTTATATTTTGTTACATACTAGATATATATAAATGGGTAGTGTTATAGTAAGAAGTATATTTAATCTAAATAGCCTAAGAAGGATTATGGGTTTGACACATGTCCTTCTATTGTTTTAAAGATAAAAACATTTTGGTCATTGTAATAAATAAGTTAGCTTATGGTCTCTTATATGTTTATTGTGTCAAATATCAGTTCGTTGTGTCATTGTTGCATGTATACGTTATTGTGTTTTACGTTTTAGATCATATTTGTCATTGTTTCTATAAATTATATAAATTTATTATCTATCATTGTGTTTTACAAATATTAAGTACACTATTATATACTTTCACCAATGTATTTATCAAAAATTCATAGTTGTGAAAATAACACAATGTATTGTTTTTGTTATTGTTTTTTTTTTACAAATTATATGAACTTGTTGTTATCTATCATTGTGTTTTACAATAGAATTATACAATTATGTTATTTCAACAATGTATTATTCAAAAGTTATAGTACTCAAAGATAGCAGAATTATGATCAAAAAATAAAATGACATTGTATTATATTGTCATTGATTTAAATATATTAGATTAATTACTTATAATTTATAAAGTTCCGGCTAGATCTTTTCGACTAGTGAACTGGTAAAGTGACTGGTTCATTATCCTGTCCGATTCCAAAAACATTACATAATATAGTTACGTTTGATTCAATTCAATTCGGTTAGTAGAAAATGATATGACATCGGGGAAATTTTGAAAATCACGGTTGGTGGGTCCAGCCCACGTGGGCGAACCATAGCATTGGGCCATAGTTTAGTTGAGCACTTGACCAACCAACGTCTCCTTATATAAAGACTTGAATAAGCCCATCATCACCTCCCATATTATTGGGCAAAATTGCTAATTCTCCACAAGCTAACACAAAGAAGAAACAAATATGGTGTTAACAACCACAACTACCTCCTGTCTCAACCCTCGGCCACCTACCGCCACCCTGAACACCACTAAACCACCAACGTCCGCCAGGTATGTCACGTTAACCACCACACGCGTCAGTCGCCTTTGATCGGACCATTAATCAGTTTGTATTTGACATGTTTTGGTTATGATCATGCATGTAGACCGAAGAGATTTCTTGGAGAAAGCAATGTGTAGTTGGGATGGCATGTGTGATAATTGGTCTACAAATGGAGGGCATAGTAGGAAATGACCATGACTTCGCGATCGCCATCGAGCCCAAAGCCTCTATAGAGCCAAAGGCGAAGGGAAAGAGGTGGAGTAACAAAAGAATATGCCCCGCGTGGCAGTTGAACTCATTGGAAACAATCGCGCCTGAAGATCTCCCACGACCATCATCCAAGCGGCGTTGGGAGGGAGTTGGTGATCATTCAAGAGTTACTCAACCACGTAAACCTTCCACCACCATCATCACCAACATAACCGCCAACGGTGGTGATTGTTTCTCTTTGTAGATTCTTGATCGCTACAAAGTTGTACGTGTGGCCGTAAATATCATAAATGATACATTTGTAAATCAAATACTTAAATGGGAATATTATTCAATACGTTCTTAGTGACAAAGTTGAACCTCTTGATGTCATGTCATGAACTCGATAGATCATACGTTGCGACGCGCGTAACGTTATAAATGTATTTAATGAAGTGTATGTAAGTCAAAATATCAAAATATGTTTGTGATCTTCGATATTAGCAAGATGATTCGCATAAAGTTGTTGGATTCCTTTCGAGTCACTATAACCCTATCACTTTATGACACATGACACAAAGATTACATGCAAAAACCTCTAAACCAAAAGAGAATCTAACCTCTTATGAATTCAAGTAGTAGCAAATTCTCAAAGGGTATTTTTATTTAAAGATAAATATATTTTTTAAAATACTAATTAATATACTTTTTTATTACATATCAAAACATTTTTGTTATTATTATTTAATTGCATTACAATACTATATAATCATTAATTAATACTAATTATTAATGAACTAGATTTTTTCCCAAAAATATCTTTAGCTGGTGTAGGTGAGAATTTAGAAACAATTTGTAGTACAAACTTGATTAAGTTATTGAAGTACAAGTAGTACAAGAAATAAGGTTGAACAATCACCCATGGGCCACCAAGGAGTTGTGGTTGGCTAATTGCTTACTCTTTTATAGGATGTTGATGCTACCGTCGTTTTGTGATCGGACTCGTGTTAGTTAAAAAGAATCTATATGTGTCACAAACAATAACTGTTTTTCAAAGTTATTCCGAACGTAAAGCAAAAAACTTTAAAACAAAGAAACGGGATGTATATAATCAAAGACGTTGTTAGGACATTGCAGAAATTATGGGCGTTTACGGTCCTGTTTGTAAAAATTCTAGTCTGAACCGCTAACTACGGTTTCAAGAAATGACAAACCAAACCAATCTGGTTAATAGACCAGGACCAACTTTGAGATTTAATGATTTGGTTTGAAGGTTGTAAGCAAACTTTTATAATCCCAAAGTTTGTATTAAAATTTTGGGTTATTGGATTTTAATAATCTCAAGTTTTATTTAGTGGCCAGAATTAATCCCAACTCAGTAAATATTTACAGATACTCCCAACTTTGAATTTATTTTCCTCCAACGATCCCTTACTAACTGAGAGTTAACCAAGTTAGTTTTTTGATGACGTGGACTAATTTTGTAGCCAAAACACTAAACAGAATGTTAAAATTTATCATTAGGTCCGTCAATTTGAAATTTCCGCACCTAAAAACCCGTCAATCTCCACCTCCTGATTTGAACCACCGAACTCGTTGGAGGTAGATTTCAGGTGATGATAGAGGTTAGACAATGGAAATTGGACCTAATTGAGACTAGGTGGTCCTAAAGTTGAAAAATAACTCAAAGTTGACCTCATTTTATCAAAAAAACCAACGAGGGTTAACTCTCAGTTAGTACGGAATCATTGGAGAAAAATAAGTTTAAAGTTAGGAGTGACTGTAAACATTTGTGGAGTTGGGATTAATGTCGGCCAATAAATGAAAATTCAGATTATTAAAATCCAATAACCCTAAAATTTTGGAATAATCAAAAGTGTCCTTATGAATATGAAGATATATACATAATTGCATGTTCCAAAGATCCAAAGCTGAAAATAAATAAAAATAAAATGCTAAACGCCGAGTTCGGTTTGTGCACGGTTCCAAGTTCCAAACAGTTAGCGAGAAACGGTAAACCGGCCAACTTGCTCTAGTTTGGACAGTTCGGTTTCAACGGTTTATGAACGTGTAAGGCATGCTGCTACTTGAGTCATGTTTTTATCATTATGTGTACAGCAAGAGAACATAAAGAAAAGCAAAAATGATTTGTAACTAGTGTTAAAGTTATTATAAAGAAGAACAGAAATAACAGCATGCTCTAATAGATTGATGTTACATCTTTAACCTCGAATCAAGCAGCTCAATTATCACAAAGATATGTTTTTTAGAAATTTATTTTAGGAGAGAATCAACCTCCATTAAACAACAGATAATGATCAAACAGAACCAATCAGATTATTGTTGTTTAGTATCTGACAATTCTACATTTGATGAAGATAACCTAACAGAATCAACGGTTTTGAGTTGATCAAGCTGTCTCTTACCACGACGAAGCAAATACTCGATATGTAGGAAATTCTTGCGATCAATTAACTGTGAATTTTTACGAAACTCCGCTGATACAAGTGATTCAATGTGGGCCCGGTTTTCAGGGGTTTTAGAACGCGCGGCTCTAAGAAATCCTCTGTATAATGAAAGAACTTGCTTTTGGATACCAGATAGCTTTGGCGCCCGTGATGCTCCCATTGCATCTTATTTCAGCGATTCGCCTTCACTTATAAATTCAAGTATGCAGGTTATCTTTTTTTTCTTTTTTTTTCTAATCTCTTATTACTTCCCCTGCATAACAATAAAGAAAACAGGATTTATTATAATGGTATGGAATGTAAATACATAGAAGATCAATCTTAATATACTTTTGTAGCATGGTTCATAAGCTAGATCATAATACAATCTGGTCAATTGCAGATCAGTCAAAAAACACCATTTAAAAACATTAAAACAGGTTCAAATCAAAATGGGTTGGGAGGATCAGGTTCACCCGCTAAATGTTTCTGTTTACTTCTGATTTTCATAAAATACAATACAATACATTAACTGCATGTTTATATTTAATACTTGTAACTAAGAATAATATAGTGTAGCACCAAAGAATCAATGACATATAGATGTTGCACTATACTTGTTTATCCAGGAACAGGTTGATTTGGGTAGGTTGGGTAGGATTGAGTTACGGGTCAAAACAGGTTTATTACTTAATTTCTATGTTGTCAAAAGCCCACAAGACGTGTGTATAGGCCCTGAGGCGCAGCCCAACACAGCCTTGTCGCCTCGCTTCAAAAGCCCCATTTCAGGCGTGTTTTCACTTTTCAGCCCAAATTCCAAACGAAAAAAGTTTGAAGAGGCCTGAACAATTACAATAGCCTAAATAAACAAGGAATCAACCCAAAACAAGCCTAAAACATCTCTAAAACCCTAAAAGGTGGTATTTTTATACTACAAACCTCGCTTAAAATAGTCTTTTCGCTTTTTAAGCGCCTTGTGCAGTTGCGCTTAGGCCACAGGCTCACCCATTGTGCCTTGAGTGCGCCTTCGAAAACCATGGTTGATTTAATCTCAAAATCTTAGTTTTAACAACCAGTCAAATAGGTTATCGGTTGGGGCGTTGGGCGATCACTAACAATAACAACATCAAACTTCTAAACTTTGGATATCTGCCTATCCCAAGATCATTAATAGTCACTCTTTCTCCATCTTTGTTTTTCGTTTCTTCTACGTTATAAACGTTATCATTTTAATATGTAAAACAATCTGGATTATTGCTTACAGAACACAAGATAGAACATGATGAAGAAAGATAGTGTCCATTGTACCAATTGTTCTTAGTAGCCTCACACTGATCTATTGTCAAATCTATATAACCATCACCCACAAAGTACAATCAAAATCAAACACCAAACAATCTGTCCATAAACACGCATTAATTCTATGAATTAATTGCACCCAATCTTCGTTACCAATTCGACTAATGTAGATCATAGTCAAATACACTAACCATTGAAGCTTAAGGGTACAGTCAGCCTCCAAGTTATCGATTACCCACATAAACAATCAGCCATACAATGCAATTTCAAACAAATCAACAAAGAAATAATGAAATCGAGGTTGAACTTATGCAAAATTTAAAGGAATGAAAGAACAAATCAAGCAATTAGATAGTGTAGGATTGAGAAATCAAACCTTAAGAAGAATTAAAGCAGCAAATCGTGAAGATTGAGGCTTCTAGTTCTTCGTTTGATTTGGGAATTTACGATTGAATTACAGACTTGAGGGAATTTGTTTTCATGGAGGAAAAAATGGACACGACGGCGGTGGGCGGTGGTTATTTGGGTTAATTTAATGGGCCAAGTTATGGACCCATTTAGTATTGGGTTAACCCGCTCTTGATTGATTAGTAGTAAGTAGTAGAGGTGTACAAACCAGTTCGGTTTTTTAACCGGTTTTCCAAACTTAATACCCGAACCCTTCAAACGGGTTTGAATCGGTTTCTGAACCGTTTTTAACCGGTTATTTAACTGGCTTTTTCTATATGAACTCTAGGGCTACCAAACTGGTATACAAACTTGCAGTTCAAATCGGGCTAGCCAAACCGGTTTTTTGGCTACTTTTTTCCCGAACTGGGTTTTTTTCCCACCTCTAAGAGTAGGAACCAATTTTTAGAGGGAAGTGGTCGAATTGGCTTGGTTTGGTATCAATTTTTATGTGTTCTGACCGCTTTTGTTCGGGTGACATGGGTTTTACAAATTAGTCTGTGTATTGTGTGATCGATTACCTATATGTGATCATCGGAGGCGAGAGACGAGAGCGTGAGATAGGTTTAGGGGTTTGGTATAGTTTGTCTATTTGTTATTTTCTATTAACGTGTAGTCGAGCCGAAAAGGAGCAACAAGATGAAACTCATAACTTATGATGGGTTTGTTTACCCTAGTCTTTGATGGGTTTAGTCATGTGGTTGAAAACATTGGGTATATGGGCTAAACTTTGAAACATTTGAAAATGGTTTGGGCTTATGGTCTAGACTTACAATTAAAACATATTACATATAAGGTTAAATCACTTAACTGAATTGTTTCGAAAAATCATTTTAAAAAATATATATGTAACCAAAAAAGTGAATTTACAATTATGTTAGGCTTTTTCCATATACAATTGTGATTTGATCTTTGGTTTTTCTTCGGTCAACCGGTTTTAAATTATAAGAACTAAAAATTAATATATGTTTTTAACACATATGTTTGACTATAAATTGTATTTTCAATATGTTGTTTAAATTAAGTTATTTCTTTGTTTTGAAACTTGAGTGAGTTTAAAGAGAGAAAAAAAAATTAAGTTATTCTTGTTATGTTTCTATGTTGTTTTCTTTTTTACTAATCTAAACTTTAACTTGCTAATATATAATGATACATGGTGACGCTTTAACCAATAATACTCCTTATTTTTATTTTCATAACCCATAACAATCTCACTGTATAATGATTACAATACATTTGATTTCACTCATGACGATGAGCAGAAATAAAGAAATATACTTTTCTTGTAATTTAAATAAGTGGAAATGAAGTGTCAATCTGTGAAGGTTATCCGAATTGGATCACAAATGTAAAAATGAAATTAAATTGTCATTTTTTAACGAGCAACGAGTAATTTAACTCCAGTCACTCAGGTGAACCCAATAGCAAAAGACCAAATATGCCCGCGAACACAAACAAGCTGGTGACGGGCCTACCTACCATTCAAGGGGAAACCCACCACTCAAAGTTTATTGTGATAAAACTCTGACTCACTTGAAGCATATTACATAAAGTGAGACAAGAACCCAAAACCTCCATCTTAGAAAGCCATAAGATGACTCCTTCCAAACCAATTGATATAAAATCTATTGGCCTATTCAATTGTCATGAATTATTATAAGTTAATGAGTTATATTCAGGGTCGGCTCCATGGTTTAGTTTGTGAAGCATTGGGGGTTGGGGTCCCCCGAAAATAAGGGCCCCCATTTTTGTAAAAAATATACAATGGCCTGTAGTATTATATAGGCCAATGAAATTTTGAAGCGAAATGACACTTGCTAGTTGAGTCTCAATTATTTTCTGATGATTTGATCGGTTATTAAACAGACACAGTCACACAATATAAATAAAAAAAACCCTTTCGGAGTTCCTTTCTCTCCAATTGATCCGGTCGACATCCGTTACCTCTTTTTTGGCACTTTTTTGTTCAAAGAAATCAACTATCAAAGACTCAAGGTTAGTATACCAAATTTTCTTTGATTTACGGTTTTTGTTTAAAGAATTTTGAATATGCTGCTTTTTGATTATGTTACTTTTGTTTAGATTGCGTTTTTAAAATGGCCTATTTTTTTTGTTTGATGGGACCCCAAGCTGGCCCTGGTTATATTGGGACTATCAAAATTCAATTTGTGCAAATAAAATCAACCACTTTATTATGTTAAATTGTTAATATATTAGGTTAAAGTCACATGCACATCCTATCGATCTATCCACTTCATTTGAACATAAAAGAAAAGTGTAAGTAAAGAGATTCAAAAGGAACGGACATGAAGAGCCTTTGGTCCTTCAACATCATAGGATCGAGACTAGGAGTAAGCAATCATCATTTCTTAAAACTAGTGACTCATATGTGCACAATGTGTGTGTATATATTTATTTAAAGAGTATCTCTCTACATGTATATACACATATACATAATGCATGTATATGTGTATGCACATGTATATACATGCATATATGTATGTATGTGTATAACTATAAAGATGTCATTGTGTTGATAAACTAGCTAGACAAGCCCACTTGAACAATTAACGTGACTAATTTCGTATCACAAACCTTAACAACATAAAATTTTGGATATGCACACACAAATGAATAAGAAAAAGAGAATATGAATATTTCGCGTGTTGAAAATCGAATGAACTTAGACATGTTTTAGGTTGATTATCGTTAACCTTAAACTTTGTCTTTATATTGTAACGAATCGTGCACTACTGCAACATCAATATCACATCCCACGTTTGATGGCCAACTCTTCGGGTACTATAAATAGTATATATATTATGTTATTGTTGCAGATTTTGTGGAGGAAAGTTATTTAGTACCAAACATTTCACTGTTCCAATGGAAATGCAAGTCACCCTTTCTAATCATACTATACCAAATATTCCTATAATTATAAGCTATGGGGCCTCAAACATGATGGGGCCTCAAACATGCATACTTGTATCATTTTTCGATCGATCTTTAAATCCTCAATTCCTTATAGGTTGATATATTGAGGGTTTCCCTTCATTGAATAATGATAAAGAGAAACTCTTAATATATAAGTAATAAACTAGAAATATTAGAAATCTAACTTGAGTTGCGGAGGAAACATAAGTAAACCCTAATAATTATAATCTACTTACTATAATAAAAAGTTATCTTGGATGACACGTGACAGAACCATAATCATTCTCATAAAATTTTTCTGTCTTTCTCTCCTATCAAATAATTACCTTAACAACTAATAATGTTCTTTAACACTTTTTTAGATTTAATAAATTAAGAAATAAATCTATTTATTAATTATATTTCTAAATAAATAATTTGTTATACAATAATAAATTTTTCTAAAGCATTAAACTTTTTTTAAAAATACGAGATATTTAAAATTGGTATTTTTAAAAAGTTATTTTATATAATTTGTTTTAGAACAAAATTTTTATTTTTTTGGAAAAAGGTTTAAAAACAAAATTTTAAAAAGTTGATATCACTGTTTTATTACTTATAGTCTTTTCTCATATGTAATTTCAGTCATATGATATATTAGAATATATCATTTTGTAGTTAATAAATTTTATTATATTTATATTTTATTTATTCAACCCGTGTAATACACGGGTTTACTAAAACTAGTTCTCTAATAAAACGTGATGGCAGAAGACCGGTGAAAACTCATAACAAACATGAGTTAGAGGGGAATTAGATACTTACCACTATGTCAGATCTCTTGAAGGGTAAATAAAATGACATTCGTGTTAAGAAAACCAGCACTCAAACAACCAATTTAGATGGAAACTAGACATTAATATAAATGATTGCAAATATGTATAAAATAATGCATGATTGATCTGGAAATATGGCACATCAATGTAGCAATATGTGCATGCATCAGTACTAAAATTGATTATTAACAACAAAGATTGACAAACAACATCTAACAAAGCACAAAACTCATGATCATTCTTACAACAAAAGATGACATCAGAATGTTGGTATTGTCAGTATATACATATGACAGTGGCCACAACTGTAGAAATTAGAAAATAGTAAATAGTGTCAATAACTAGATTGTAGATAGCACTTTATAATCATCATATAGATGATACTATGATCTTGCTATATGACAGTATATAGTTATGGGGTCTCAAACACCTGAAAGTTGCAACCATCATGTATGCCTTCCACTGTACAGAGGTAAACATTTCGTCACTAGTGAATTTGTGACTCGTTAGCGCCGGTCAGCAAGAGAATGATAGATATCGCAAACATATGCGATGTAAAGTCATATGGCGCCCGGTATGCTACGTTAATTTTTGAAATATCAAATAAGATTAACTTCTGAACGAGAAATATTTATCTTTTTAAACTTATGTTTAATAATCATCGTGACAGACACTTGACATTAATCTATGCAAGATTAGAAGGAGATGGTCCATTTATGTTGACAATGATAATGTATTTAGGTAAACTATCACCATATGGCATTTGTATAATACACGTTAGATATCTATGGAAAATATTTGTCACATTACTTTAGAGTTTGTTTGATGGCATGAAGAGATTTTATGAGTTTATAAAAATGCAGCCTCTTGGATGGGAACAACCAACCATTTCAAGTTGGTTTTTTAATTAATAATCGTCCAATTTTCAATTTAAGATTGTCATTTTCACATCACAAATATGAAGATTATTATTTGAGGGATTAGAACGTATATGAAAAATTAATATCACAAACGTTCATTGTGTTCATGACTATTAGAAAATGACTTTTAGTGGTGATTCTACTACTAAAATATCACAAACGAATTGTTGCATGAGTGATTATTGATAAATTAATGACGGATGGTCGATCAGAAAAAAGTGTTATTATTTATTTGAAATGTGTATTTGCATTCACAATAAATCAACATCCAATACTTCGTTGTTTTTATTAAATGATAGAACAGTCACTAATCCGTCCATGATGGGTCCATTAGTAAAATATCTATTACTGATCCGTTGGTAAAATATCAGTCACTGATATATCATGCATGTCCAATTATGATTGTTGATGATAGTACGTCAGTGATGCTATAGTTGGTGATCCCTTGGTATTGTCGGTCGGCAATCCACTATTAAATCCTATCCATGCCCCACACATCTCCGCATGGACCTTCACTGAGGAGTTCTATCTTCACGTACCGATTGATCACTGGTCGTGTTTGTTTGACGTGAAAGTCTCATGAATTATTATGCATGAATGTTATCATGTTTAATATAGAATAGCTTTATCGACTTTCTTTATCATGATCTTACTTGATATTGACTATGAAAAAAGACCTCACTATATCAACATAAGATAAGCAATTGATCGAGACTAGATTAGGCCACAATCCGACTAGGATGGGACTTAATTTGGTGATGACGTGCCAACAAAACTTGACGATTGATTTCCCAAGATCCAAACGTTAAAAAACAGTCAGAACAAACAACACACAAAACTAAAAGACTATTCTCCCAATATTCAATGTTTTATTAAGATTATTAGATTAAATTCAAATTCAAGTGCAATCCGTGACAATTGAGATAATTGGTTTCCAACAAAACCACATATTAAATTAAATAGTGACCTCACCAAATCACTCCAATAATAACCAAATCTAGCAACAAGATCCAACAAACATTTTATAGAATCAAATTTAGGATTACATATGATATGAGCATTCAATAGCTATAGAATCATAAAACAAATCTTGCCTAAATCCTAGTAAATTTGTCTTTGTCGTATAACGTTAAAAATTTAATGGTGACATATTGGTCATCCAAGTGTGATGCACATACCATGTACGACCTAGGAACTAGATACATCTTATGATATCCACCATATTAAAATTTTCACAATACCCCCACCTACTTCTAAAGTTTGCATGCATTCCCCTTGTACTTCTTATTATTGAAGTTGGACCACACATACTTCACTCCAAAGTCTAACCACCCCAAATCTTGGTTACCTAACCAAATCGCATTCTATTTTTCTTTATACAAGTTTTTGTTTGTTTCAAAAGTACTTCAATTATACTTGATTTCAATGTACGTCAATTACATTTTATTTAATCAATAATTGTTTCAAAAACACTTATTTTGCCATTTGGGCTCATATGTATAATAATTATTTTGTTTAGAATACTTACTCTAGAACATTTTTATGAAAAACATATAATATATAACTTGTATATAGTTGACTAAAAACATGATTTCATATGTATAGATTGTTTCCAGGAAAAGAAGAAGAAAAACCATCGTATATGGGTATGATGTTTTTAAGAGGGATGCATTAAAAATGTCCAATGATACATTTCAATCCCAATTTAACCTAAAAGTACTTTAATCACACTTTTTTTGAATGGCAAATTTATCTACTCCTAAATTACTTTAAATAAACGACGTATGGGTTTAAACCCATGGCTTTTATTCTAAGAAACAAAGTATCTATCAAGTGGACTAGCTCTAAATAAGGGTGTTCTGTATTCGAATCAAGTTCCAAAAACTCGAAATTAGAGTTGATTCGATTTGAAAATAACCTATTCGAAAATAGATTCGAATATTAAAATTTGAATTCGATTCAATTCAAAGTTTTTATCGAACTCGAATCGAATTTCGAATTTGTTAAGTTCGATTTGATTCTAGTTAAAATATACACATAATTTTATATATATACATATAATATACTTTTTGTTTTAAATTTTATATAAATAATATATATATATATATATATACAATTTATACTTTTAATACCTTAAATTCCGATTTCTAATTTCCTAACTTTGTTTTATTCTTTAGTATTATTATATATTAAAGGTTATTAGTTTTGAAAATAAAAATAAAAATAGTTTTTTGGGTGAATTCTAATTCGATCGTATTCCATTCGAAATTCGATTCGTTGAAGCCGTAGCTCCACATTTGCACCTGACATAATCGATAATTAAATGTTTAATACAACACTTATTCTGCCATATTGGGCTCATATATATAATAGCTATTTTGTTTTAAAATACTTACTCTTAAACATTTTTATAAGAGAGATATAATATTATTTGACTTGTATGGAGTTGACTTAAATATATAATTTCTTACGTATAGAATGTTTCTTCTTAATCACCAACTAACCCTTGTGTTTAAAAGCTTTCAAGTCAAAAGGACTTCAATATATAAACTTGATTAAAGTTTTTTTTTTCATAGAAAATATTACTTGTATGTAGTTTTATCATGGTATTAACATAGGTTATGTAATTATGTTCATTTTTATTTTTACTCATTTTACCTTCTTTTCAACTTAAGACATCAACCATATTTCTTTCTTTTCATAGTAAAAAAAAAAAAAAAAGACATCGTAAATTTAATGTTTTCAAAGAAGAATACATTAAAAATTACAAGAGATATATATAGCCGGCCCTAATCAACCGCAAAAGAGCCAAGTAAAGTTGAATTATTTTGAGACCCACCTATAAGACTATAGGTGCGTGTTCAATACAGTATACATTATAAATAAAGAATGATGAAAACCGTCTAATAAACCCGTGTGTAATATTTTATTAATTTAATAGATAAGAGAAAGAGCATGATACACGTACTTATAAAACCAACTTATATATTACGATCAAAACAATGTGTATAAGCAATACACACCTATAATTGGTTCTCTTTTATATAGTATAAGAATCAAAGAGCTTTTGGCTTAATGGTATGAAAATGTATTACATGGTGTCTTTTTCAAATGAATGAGACTATGAGAGTGTAATTCATGTAGTAAACAAGTATATATATTAAGAAATACATATATAATGTTTTGACATTTAAAAATTAGATAAGTATAACCATGTATGTCACCATGAATAGGCGCGTGGGAAGTAAAAATGTATGATGCAAGTGTTACTGAATTTGACTTGTATAAATATAACTCAACTACACATGGTAAAACACAGAGTCATCCACATAAATGTATTTATAGCTTTTCCCTCCCTTCTTCACTCTCACTTTGCTCCTTCACTTCAAATCCTCAGAAAGAAAGAGCCTTGAGAAAGTGAATCAAATCCTTTCCTCAACCCTACACGCCTCCATATTTACACCCTCTCTCACTCTCTCTATATACACACACATATATATATATATATATCTATATATCACTCTCACTCTCTCTCTCTCTCTGCATTTAAATACCGTCAGAAAAAACTCACATTTCAATTCACTCAAACACCCATTTAAACTCACGGTTTCTAGGCCAAAACAGAAGAAAAACAGAGCATTTCTTGAAAAACAGAGTAATCTTCAAGATTTTTAAAGACCCTTCAATTTTCTTGATTTCTTTTGTGGGTTTTCATCTTTTCATCTTTCTTGATAAATCTTTAATGGATTCTTGCGAAAAAGATAAGATTTTGATAAAATCTGAAGGGCCAATCATCGTGGGTGCTGGTCCTTCTGGTATAGCAGTAGCAGCTTGTCTTAAAGATAATGGTATTCCATCCATTGTTCTTGAGAGAAGTGATTGCATTGCATCTTTATGGCAACACAAAACTTATGATCGTTTGAAGCTTCATCTTCCCAAACAGTTTTGTGAGCTTCCATTGTTTGGGTACCCAAAGAGTTTCCCCAAATATCCCACAAAAAACCAATTTGTGTCATACATGGTGGCTTATGCACAACACTTTGACATCAAACCAAAGTTCAATCAATCTGTGGTGAATGCTGAGTTTGATTTGCAAAATGGTGTTTGGAAGGTGAGTACACAAGATTGTGTGTATGAATCACGGTGGTTGGTGGTGGCTACCGGAGAGAATGCGGAGGCGGTGGTGCCGGAGATTCAGGGGATTGAGAGGTTTGAAGGGGTTGTTAGGCATACAAGTGAGTATAAAAGTGGATGTGAGTTTAAAGATCAAAGGGTTTTGGTTGTTGGGTGTGGGAATTCTGGTATGGAGGTTAGTTTGGACCTTTGCCGTTACAATGCAAGACCTTTTATGGTTGTTAGAAACTCTGTAAGTTCATCATCATCATCATCATCATCATATTATATTATCATCACATTCTTCTTTTCACTGTGTGTTATTAGGTGTTGGTGTGTGTGGTTATGATTAGTTTATTATTGTTCTAAATTTATATGTCAAAAGTCAATCAAATTTGCTTTTTAGTTCACTTTTTGCAATGGGTCTTTTTTTATTTTTAAAATTTTGATTTCACAAGACCCCCAAACTTTTGATACTATCAAGTTTTTTATCATGTGGGTGTTTCTTGAATTCTTTCTTTTTATGTTATAAAGGTTAAGTTTTACTTTTTTCCATTTGGGTATTTCATCTTTTTGTCAATTAAGTGTTTCTTGACAAAAAGTAGTTGTACCACATGCTTTTAAGCTTGTATATTGAATGTTTATTTCAGGGCAATCAAGATTTTAATCATTTTATGAAGTGTGCTGAATTTTTGTGACATTTGTGGGTTGTTTTAATGCAATCACAGGTTCATGTTCTGCCTAGAGAGATGTTTGGATTTACAACCTTTGGAATAGCTATGGCACTTCTCAAATGGCTACCTCTTAGAGTGGTGGACAAGTTAATTTTGTTTATGGCCAATTTAACTCTTGGAAGCACCGAAAAACTAGGCCTCCGAAGGCCGAAAACCGGCCCTCTTGAGCTTAAAAATGCAACTGGAAAGACGCCGGTGCTTGACACCGGTGCCTTATCGCTTATCAAATCCGGTAACATCAAGGTAACTATCAAAAGATTCCTGACACATGGCCTAGTGAGTTGTACAAGACAAAAGTTTTATTTTATTTTTTTAATTTATGATCTATTGGAATGTTTGTAGGTGGTGGAGCAAGGAGTGAGAGAACTCACTAGAAATGGAGCAAGATTTATGGATGGTCAAGAAATTGCATTTGATTCTATTGTTTTGGCAACAGGATACAAGAGTAATGTGCCCTTTTGGCTCAAGGTAAATTTCATGACATCAATTATGAAAAAAATAACTTTAATGTTGTTTTAATTTTAAACTAAAATCATGCATGGTGTAGATGATGTAGTTATCAACGGTTAGAATCATCAATCTTTTTATCTTTGTAACTTTCTATTAGACTATCTATTCTCAAACTATAAGAAAATAAACCAAAATCATACTTTATTTTTTCAAAGAATTTTATCTTATTCTCTATCTCACATCACTTTCTAAGCCTTACACATAAGGCTACAAAATGGTTTTTAGTATCCAAAAAGGTGAAAAACTGAGGGCACTTGTTTGGATGATTCTCAATCTCTTAACATTTTTGTTGTCATTTTATGATGTGTTACCATCAGCAAGTATTCCCATGCTTATAA
Organism: Flaveria ramosissima; assembly: GCA_025215565.1. NCBI lineage: Eukaryota > Viridiplantae > Streptophyta > Magnoliopsida > Asterales > Asteraceae > Flaveria > Flaveria ramosissima. Next base: position 38,503,753 of record CM046046.1, read on the forward strand.
TTCTCTTATTGTATGTCTTTTTCCTAAAAATGATTTTAAGAACTCTGCTAATGACAGAAATTAAATCTCTAATTCAAGAGTAGTGTACACCTTTTGATGCATGTTGTATAAATCATTAGAGCACTACTGTTGTGGTCATAGTAATTTTTTTTATCTGAATAGGGTTACCATAAAATATTCTGTTCCTGCAGTTTTCTAGAGAGAGAATCAGAATTGAAATGTGTTGTGCATATTATGATCTCATAATTTTGTCCTTCATACTGAGTTGGGTCATTGAGTAAGGCCCACATACTTCAAATATGTATATTATTTTTAGTTTATATATAAAAATGTGCATAAAATCCCAAATTTAACATACTCTACCCTTGATTTGTATTTATGTTATAAACACTTAAGTTTAAAATTTTTATATGCTCATGTATTTCAGGGAAGTGATTTTTTTACTGATGATGGAATGCCGAAAACGCCTTTTCCAAATGGGTGGAAAGGGGAGAAGGGGTTATACACAGTCGGGTTTACCCGAAGAGGTCTTCTTGGTACAACTTGTGATGCGATTAAAATTGCTAAGGACGTTACTGATCAATGGCGGGGCATAACGTGTGATTCTAAGCATGAGCTTAGGTCGAAGTGATGTAGGGATATTGGAATAATGAGAAATTTGAAGTGACATAGAGATAAATAGTGTTTTTATTTTATTTAGATGGTGTAGGGGTGTGATTGCAATTTATTTTCTAGTTCAAATGTCATTTAGGTTCAAAATTTCTATGTTCTTTGGTTACTTCTTGAGGGGTGGTGAGGTTAAAATTGTAAATTGACAAGTTTTGTAATTCAGTCTTTAATTTCTTAAATTGCTTCTATTCATGGCTTTTGATTGTATTGTATCTTTCCATCTTTTCAGTCAATTTATCTATGGTTTATAAGTAATTATGTTTTGAATAAAATAAATTAATTATTTCAATTGTGTTTATGCATTTGAAATTTGAACTCCAAAAAAGTAAACCATTTTGGTGTAAAAGTTTTTGTGAATCTTGAATTTCGAAATTCGAGGTACACTAACATACTAATATATTAAGAAACTTTGAAATTAAAATAGATTTTATAAAGTTCTAAGCTAAAACAAAAGAAATGATATTAATACGATTAGTGTCATATGTTTATGTTAATTTCGCTCATCAACTTGCAAACATGATAGTGCATAAGCTGGTTGCGGATTTTATATCATGGTTATAAGGTATTAAAGTGGTGTTTGTGCGGGTTCAGACCCTGCGGATCATAAGTTTAATGATCACAGAAGTATAGTAGGGGAGAGCGGAAGTGTGTTTATGATAAAAAAAAAGAACTTAGCGAACACAACACATATTCAATAGCTCTTTGGAAACAAAGGGTCTGAAACAAAATCCATACGGCCATACAATACATCTTTATCGACTCGTGGAAAATGATATATCAAAATTTGGATTTTATATTACCACTTAACTAAAATTTCGAAAGAATACTGCTTGTGATTAAAATTTAATAATTCCTGAATTCTTGTCAGTAAATAAAGTCATCTTTCACCTTTTTAAAGACGCACAATAATAGTAAAATATACATAGAATTTACTATTTTAACATATATTATTATATATGATAATTATAAAGTCATCATTAATAAATAAATATCCAAATAAGTCCAAAAATAACCTTTAAGATCTTATTAGAATATAACTTTTAACAAATAATGGATCCTACTTTTGTGAAAAGAACAAACGTTGGATTCCAAATGTTTACCGAACACCCAAACAACCAACCAAAAGATAGATCATATCTTCATCCAAATTTACTTTTTATGTTACACTTTTTGATAGTAAACAAATGGATTTTTGTGTTAGTTAAGATTCGTTGCAAAGGGATAACGATTTATACTCGTTATTTTCTTTGTCATTGTTATGTTGAAGTCATTATTATAATAAATGTCTATCTTTGTAAAATAAATATGGAATTATTGTACTCCTAATTATATTTTATAAAACACGTATCAAATTGGAGTAAAATAACAAGTGACCATCTAAAATATGTTAGTTAAGAATTTCTAGAATTACATATATTTTATCTACTAGACACTTATTTTGATTGTACACATTCTTTGCAGTCAGAGTCATATACATATCAAGTTTAATCCTTCACCACATGTACACATATATAACACATGTATTAAATGGAAGTAGAATAACGAGTAACCATCTAAAACTATTTAATAAAAAGAAAAAATCGACGCATTAACAATGAAGAATTGAAGATGTATGAAGTATGAACATATTATGATACCATAAAGTAAATTAAAGAGTAAATTATTGTTTTTTTTCTTGTGGTTTAGTTACATGTGTCATTTTTTCCGAAAAAGATATTTTTGGCATCTGGTTCCCCAACTTTAAAAAAGTTTTCGTTAATTAATTTAAATGTTAAACATATAAATTGATAAAATTAGCTTTTAAAATACAAAACAAGAATCCCCAACTAAATAACCATAATTGAGTGGAATTGAATCACAACATAATGGGGAGGAAGACTAAAAATGAAGGTCTCCATTATACAATCCCTTTACAACGGGTTTCAGGCCGACACTATAAACCAACTCCATCGTCTTTCCTAGTTTCCCCCATTGTTGAAGACAACAATCTTGTGATTCACTCGATGATGAAATTTTCAAAGATGAAATGCCCGATATAGGTTTCATGAATTGAACAATAATACATGATTTAAATTTCAATAGCAATACGTAAATATAAATTAGAATTTTATTTTATATGCAAATTTACATAGTTACCCCTTTAGATGGATGTTTAACATTTTAAACTAATTTTTAGATGGATATTTAACATTTTAAATTAATGAAGATAATGTTTTTGGATGAAAATTACAACTATTTAAAACCTTGAGGAACATATGCGAAAAAAAGCTTTTTTTGAATGAAGATAACAAATTTAATCAAACTACAAAAAGACAAATGACAATTTATTCTAAAATAAATACATTTATAGTTAAATTTCATATTATATCGCTTAAAAAAGCTATAATATAACATTAAAAAAGAAGGTGATCAAATAGTGTACCCTCTTCTCAGAAAACTATAACGTTACCTTATATTATCTAGTGAGACTTATAATTATTTCGAATCCTTAGTTATCAAGAAAAAGAAAAAACATAATAATTGAAGATTGTGTAAAAGAATGGGTGGTGTAGGTGAAAATATTTACCAAGGGAAAGAATTTGCGTATGAGAATGGTAGTCAATTAAATAAATTCAACTTTCTTCTTTTTCCTTCTTTTTTATCCAATTTCACAAGAAAAAATTAAATTTATAGGATCAAAAGATGTTCCAAGTAAATACTAATCATAAAAAAAGAAATATAATATAATTTTTGAATTAATAAAGAATGAAAGAAAAATATAATAGAAAATGAGATGACGAAATGTATGAAAAATAGTCTGGTCCGTACGACACATGTGAAGAGCCAAAGAGGGAATTCTGTGGAAGCGTGTCCACTGTAAGATCTCTGTACCCGAGTTTAGTAAAGCCAATGATAGTAAGTCTTTACCCCCACTGCTGCAAGTACTGGTTTGCTTGCGTCACTCCTTATCAACACAGACTGAATGAAGAGAAAGCCTATTTAACCCCTATTTTCTTTATCTATTTAATTTCCTAATATGAAAAAAAAAACTACCAGAAATCATATGTGTAGGGCTGTGTATCTTATCCGAAACCCGAATAAAATCAACCCGAACCCAATTAAGAACTAACCCAAGCAACCCATCCGATTATTACATTAAACTGAACCCGATTTTTTATAAATGGTTCGGTATTTGGGTTGATTTTGTGAGATTACGGTCAACTCAATTAACTTGAATATTAGTTTTTAATCTATCCTAAGATTTATATATGTGTGTATTATGTACCGTGTACAAGATTTAAAAAGATGATTTTCTAAACTTTATATTTTGTTGTTATGTTTCAATTTTATTATATAAATTTAAAGGATAATCAAAATATAATGTCCTTTATTTGAAAATGCATAATAAAATGAGTGTAAATACGCCAAAACTTTCGGATTAAGATAATAAAGGAAATTTTATATTGATAACACATGCTGAATCTTATGCATGCTTTTTGATCACATGAGACAAACATTTGAGATAACATATAATTTAAAGCTTAATGGTTTAATCTAACCTGATTACGAATTAATTAGATCCGAATAAACTCGAATACCGAAAACCGAAAACCGATTAAATATTACTTATTTGGTTTGGTCTTCGGGTTGATTTTCAACACTTAAAAACCCAAAGAACCCAACCCGAGGAACCCGAAACCAAATTAAAAAACCTGAATGACACCCCTACATATATGAAATCGAGTAAACCTTATTATCCTTGACACACCTCGGTATTGTTCAAAACATAAGATAACATAAAAATATTATAGTGATACAATTTAAATTTTATATAACATTATATATTAAAAGTTATAAGACAAAATAAATTATTACTAGACTTGCTTTTATTAAAAAACAAAATTATGTTGTAGATACCCAAATAAACATATACATGCGAACAATAACAAATGAACGATATATTACATTTATAAATAAGTCCGGCCCAACTGTCATCGCAATATGAAAATTGGCTATGTTGATTTTATATTTCTGATTTTATGTGAACTTTTTTATATTTTTACAAACTAGAAAAAAACATTCTTTTTATAGGATGAATGTTATTAAACTTCTAATCAATTTCTAATGTCACTTATGTTTCAAATAAAACTTAATTGTTTTTATTAAAAGACAATATTGCCTCTATTAGTCTATCACCCAGCTTGAAAGATAAAACATAATAAATAAATAAACCAATAATTAGGAGGGAGTCAAAAGTCTCGATACAAAAGAAAGTTCAATGTAAATAAGCTTTGACCTATAAATGTCCCATCCATCAGTTTTAATTAATTGCCAAAGAAATCTATTATACGATACCTTAAATGTGGAGAGATATCCTTTTGCCAACTTCTTATTAATCTACCTGCACAAAATAAATGCGATAATATTCATTAATAGAAGTGCAATGTGAAAGGTTTTATGTTGCGTAGTGTACATAGGGAATTCAATGACAATATATTTTTTCCCATAAATTATGTTTATAATGAGTAAATCTCTAATTACATAAAGAAGTCACACTTATCGAATTAATGCAATTTAATAACTTATGATGCTAATTATTTTTCCATTTGTAAATATTTAATAAATATTTAAAGATTTCTATTGACTTCTGGTTACAGCATTTTAATAACTACTTATTAGAGAAAAGTAGATTACTGAGATTTGATTGCCTTTTGATTAGGTAATTTGGTGATCAAGGTAAGTTAGGAAGCTTTTTCGCCCATGTTTCAATTCCTCTTTAAGCAACAAAAACTTGCAAGGTGGATGGTACGATTTAAAAACAATCATACTTGATTGTTTGGTACTGGAGTTGAAAACGAAGACTGAACAACGACGATGAACTACTCGAACCGTGTTGCTCGTCTGTAAAAGTATAACCGTCAATGACAACAAATATAGATGGCTATTGTTTGGCAAAGACTCGGGAGTTCAAGGTTCACTCTATTTGTTCAAAAAAGAATGTAGAATCAAGAATGTTATTCACAATGTTAGATTAACCGGTTCCATTAAAGTTAATTGTTTTAGATGATGGGTGACGTTAAATTTAGTACCTATGTTGCCGGCACTATCAAGGCCGCGGTGAGCATCAATTCCTCTAGTTGTGCATTTTTGGGCTCAAGACTCGCATACGGTGCTAGCTCCCTCCCATCTATGGTGATAAAGTAGAAGAAATACTAAAAACCCTCGAGGCATTCTATAACTCGACCTCATATAAGATTGTTAAACAGATCATTTTCCTCGAGTTTTAACCTATCATGTTTTTTATCTTTTATAAGAGAACTATGCTTTTTAATAAATAATAATTCAAACACATACTATTAAATTATGTGTATAGTAATCTTTGCAAAACTTCTGGTTTATCATAAAATAACTTTCGCAGAATCAGATAAGACTTCATGTTCTTTTAGTAAGAGAGATAGTAGATTAGTAGTCAAATGAATAAAAATAAAAGAGTACCAATAAAATAATTGAAAGAAAAATTGTGACTTATGCGTGTCATATTATAATTGGATTAAGTGGTCACGATAACATATTCACATCCATACTATGACATTATAAAATATATCATTCCCTCGACACCTGGCGAATTTAGCGGTTAGTTGTAAAGAAAAAATAAATAAATAACTGAAAGAATTAAAAATATAAACAAGAGATATAAACAAAACTATTGAGAAATCATGGTTAATTACGGAACTCTTATGGTTTGGTTATCAAATTGAATCCGGCCAACTTAATATAGTGATAAAAAAAGGATTTTTACATATTTTTCCTTCATAAGACCGTAAACTATATATTTTTTCAAGAAAAAAATTAATTTATATCCCCTTTCTAAAACATATATATTATATATTTATTTATTTCATTAAACTTAACCTATTAAATAATTATTTTACCTTGTTTTTACTAAGTGATTTTTAGATATTGATGTTTTATTATTATAATCGTTTGAAATCTTTGACAACTATATTTCGTATTTAAAGATATAAGTTTGGTTATCGGTTGTTATTGTTGTTTTGAAATCAAGTTTAAAACGAGATGAAATTTTATTGTTTTTATTTATATAGAAGAATCGAATTTTGGTAACTATGTAATTGATAGTCTTTGTAAAGGAAATGTATAAAAATGCTTTAGTGAAAATACGAGTAATATAATTATTTGATAAATAGTTTTAATAAAATGGGTAAATATGTAATATATATGTTTTATGAAGGGGAAATATGTAATTGATTTTTAGACTTTGGTAAATATGTAACTAATGACTTAGGAAGGAGAAATATGTAAATGCCTCATAAAATTTTTTTATAAAACCCGTAATTTTCGACCATCTTATATATTTGTTCAAACTCCGTCACTGCATTTTTCTACCATTGAGATGACGCATGTGCTCAAGCGATGCAGGTCTAGGTTTTTTATTTTTAGCGACTAATTGGATCACTGACGTACCACTAGCACACTCGATCATCTCCAATACTCAAGTACGAAACTTGAGACCACCATCAGAAGTAAACTTACATTAGATGAGAAAATTCATTGGCCCACCTAGAATCCCTTTTTATATTTTTTTCATAGGTGGGAAGAATTAAACCTAAAACCTCCACCTATTTTTATATAAAATCTTAATTTAGTTCACCTTAACCACTTAAGCTAAAAAAATTATTGATTCACACATGTCTAATGCCTTTTCGATTTGAATACTTTTAAATATTACTTTATAAAAACACCCTCATCCGTCACCACCGCTAACAATTTAAAAAAGAAAGATATTTTTTTATAGTACACTAAAATTTGACAGTGCGTGAAATGACGCGTATGGAAGTTGAGAGTGGGGAAGAAAGTGAGGTGATTAGGAGTGATGAGCACGATGAGATGGTATATTATATATATCATATATATGTGCATGTGAATGTGGCATGACATGGCATGCAGTTGTAGTAATCATTGGAATGCCATGCATGATGCATGCCAGTTTTCCATGCAATTTACATATGTTTACTACTCCACACACTAATGTCTAATGTAATGACATTTCTTTTGTTTTACTACAATTAAAATGCTTCTTTAATTCTTTCATCTCTCGCCTGCGATTATTTCAGACTAACATTTGACGTGTATCCGATAAAGCTTGTAACATATATTAATAAATTTCTACTTTATAACTTACATAATTTATTTCTTTATTGCTTAACAAGTTGCATATAGGCAATTAAGTTATTATATATGGTCCTTGCACTACTCATAAAATAATATCTTCGACTGAAATTTATATGGTGACTTAGGTAAATCTCGTAGTTGACAGATAACAAAATTTATTAAACTCCTCACTTTAAAACGAAATGCAGATTTACTTGAGGTATTTTCTAATTATTACAAAACATACATATCGATGACTACTTATATATAGGAAGTAATAGAAGAATTTAGAACATCTTAACTAGATTCTAACTAACTCAACAAACTGCAACTACCTCAACAATATTCAACAAGATACAAGCACTCTACGTACGTACAATATCTCTAATACACTTAATTATTTTGACTGGTTTTCTTTAAAATTTGTCACTTCTAAGAGCGAATCAATAACCGTAGTCACTCTTAGGAATGTTTTTTTCTATATACCCCTCTTTTTTCTATATACACAAGTGTCTCGGCTAGCGTGTGTGGTACCACTTCCGGCACAAATGGGTCGCGCCCTGTCGATATTGGTGGGGTGGTGTTGCTTTGCGGTACCCAACCTCCACATAGGAGGTCCCTCCCCCATTAATCCTATTTGCATAAGTGCATAACTAAAAAATCTTCGGGCAAAGGGAGGAAGGCCAGGAAAAACCTAAACCTTCCGGGGCTCCTCGTCTACCGTAAAATACTCCCGAAGGGGTATTCGGTTAAGGCAGCCCTTCTCCAAAAAAGGATAAAGTAATTTTTTCCTTGCATTGGGAAGGGAAAAGAGCGCTTCTGTCCCTTGTCCTAGACTACTCCTATTGGGCTTATGATACCGTATGGAGCCATCAGTCTTCGTCCGAAGCTGAACCGACGCGCGACCAGGAAAATTAGGAAGCTACTCCCTTTTCCCGTAGTCAATACCCGCCTTCTTGTACCGAAGCTGAACCCTTTCCATGTTCCCTCTACCTTCTCTATAAGAAATAAATCTTTTTGTGACTAATTTTTTTTTACTTTTAACGCTATTTTTTCCCTCCAATCCGTGAAACCCTGTAGCGACCACTTTTAGTCGCTATAGGCTTGGAAGTAAAAAAAGATATTGAAAATAATGGAGCGATTACTTTTAGTCACAACACCTTTAGCTATAGAGATTACATTGTTTCGTAGCTAAATGTGTCATCTCTAAATGGTTATTTTCTTTTAATGAAGGGAGTTAAAAACACATTTTTTTAAAAGTTGTAGAGTTACTTATGATTCCCATCAATATAGTGTAGAGATATTCTTGGTTGCCGTCCTTATGCCTTTTCAATGCATACTAGGGTACGTTTTCATTTCTTATCATCTATTAACCCCAGAAACTAACACCTTCTATTGTTTTTTTTTTAATTTTTGTAAATGGATGACAATACCCTTTTACCATAAACACAAGGAACTAAAAAAATCATTTTGTCCTTGAATCGCCCCTACATACATTCACACACACACATAATATATATATATATATATATATATATATATATATATTATATATATATATATATATATATATATATATATATATATATATATATATATATATATCAAAAAACTAAATGGTCTCATTTTACTAATATACCCTTTATGTTTAAATTATACAAAGTAGTCGATATATTAATTTACATTATTACCCTTTTTAATCTCAACCATTGATTAGTATAATCAATGGTTAATAAGAGTTCTACGAGTTCTCATTTTAAGTGAAGTTCTGCAAAGAACCTAACCCTATATATATATATATATATATATATATATATATATATATATATATATATATATAGGGGAGGGATCCCTTGAAAACCGTGTTATAAATGAAAACCATAAAAACCAAGGATTACATATATGTATGTACATCTTACAAAGTATACAACTAAAAGTTACGTATATGTAGGTGTTATGTATATATACGTACATGTTATGTATATGTACGTACGTGTTACCAAGTATACAACTAAAAATTACGTACATGTAACTCATACAAGTTACGTATACGTAATTCGTTTCGTCATCATTGTTGTTCATTAGAGTTTAAACTAAATAATATACAATGACCACAAAATATAAGGTTGAATTTTACTTAAATATATTTTAAACAATTAAAAAGTTAAATCAATTATAAATTATGTGATTGATTAGTGGTAGTTTTCATGGTTTTTAATTATAAACATGGTTTTCATTTGATATATATATATATATATATATATATATATATATATATATATATATATATATATATATATATATATATATATATATATAGATATATATATATATATATATATATCTATATATATCTATATCTATCTCTATCTATATATCTATATATCTCTATCTATATATATCTATATATATATATCTCTATCTATATATATATCTCTCTATATCTATATCTATATATCTCTCTCTATATGTGTGTGTGTGTGTTGTGTGTGTGTGTGTGTGTGTTTGTGTGTTTGTGTGTGTGTGTGTGTTTGTGTGTGTGTGTGTGTGTGTGTGTGTGTGTGTTAATGCACGTATATTGCATGGACCTTTTTATTGAACTTTTGTAATTTTAGGTACTAAACATGTAAAAACTAATCTCCATAGGTTTTTTCCACTATTTCCCCTTTGCCAAACCTATTTGACAAGTTAGGATAAAACATAAAGGAGACAGACCAGTTGAGGTGTATGACACCAAAGTATATTGCATAGTATCCTTCCTAACAGGTCTGGTAACTCCTTTCTTTAAGGTTAGGCCTTGAGGGTTCAAGTGTCGTTTTGAAAAAAAAAATAGTTGATATAGATTTAGAGTACGTGTGAGTTTAATTTCCGTTCAAATAAAAAATAAGCCGTTTTGATAAGCAATCAATCCCCAAGACCCGTAAAGATATGTAACCGTTTATATTCAATAGTGTTGAGGTCACAACTTCACAAACTTTGTTGCAAATAAGTTATGCATGTTCATGTTTTGAACAAGATCAAACAACAAAATATTATTCGCTCGAAATGTTTATACAAACTAAAAATCATTATCGAACAGAAACCGTTTGAAAGTAACGATTTCGTTGCACGTTTTTGGATTCCCAAATTTGGATGTGAAAGTGAACGTACCTAGAAGAGTATTTGTCTTTTAGAGATATGAACGAAATTTAAAAGGTCCACACAAAACTGTCATTCTTCCACTCCCATCCATATCTTCATTCACAGATACATTGCAGAAGACAAAATCGATATATTAATACATCACTGTCATTTTTGGGCTTCTGAAAATTCGAATTGTTTGATACAATTTGTTTCCAGTGATGCCAAATCAAAACAAAGACGTATCACATGAATTTATTATATATATGTTTGTGTATCTATTAAATACATGCATCTACTAAATAAAAAAACGTATCAACTAAATCTCACTCATAGCATAGCTATTGATAGGATATTGAAGAGTAAGATATAGGCAATCTGTATTTCTATGGCTCTATCTGGGGGACGTGTATGTATAAAATAAGTGACACAGATGAAACAAGTTATATACTGTCATAAAAAAAGGATTACAAATGAGTAGATTTTGAACCCTTGATCTCTAGCTTAGAAAAACAGAATGGAAAATAATACTTTTTATGATCGTCATAAGCAAATTGTATTTAAAAAAAGCTAAAGTTGAAACTTGAGATCTATCTTAAAAATCCATATGAACCCAATCAAGTAGAAAATCCTATATTTTATTTATAAACCCAAAATAGTTTGGTTACCGGATTTTAATCCTACAATAAAGGTTCGGTGACCTGACCATGTAAAATATACCATTTGATAGACATATGAAGACTGGAAAATCTGATCTTACTGTAAAATTTCCTAGGTCTGTCAGTGCAGTTAAATATAAAAAATATGTTTTCAGGCGGATAATTAGTTTTGAATGTGAGAAAGATTACACATTCAAACATGCTTAATCGAGAGAAATCTAAGTATCGGTGACCTTCTCGAAAGTCTCTACTCAGACAACCATATACAAAGTTGTTATCTCATTGCGACAATACAAAAAATATTAGTTAGTACGAGTGGCAGATATAAAGCTTAAGCTTATTTATTATTGTATACATTAATAGTTTATCGAGTACAAATGAATAATGCATGAAGAATGTTACGTGTTTGGAGGTTTTTGTGTTGCAATAGAAGTATGCATAGTAATGTCATTATCCTTGAAGATGATGGTGATATTATTCTTGTGAGAAACAATCAGGCCCACTCTACAGGAAACAAATTGGGTTTATTTAATGCTAGGGCTTTGTCCTTCAAGTTTTGGGTCCAGTAAATTTTATATTTTGTCTTAGTGAGTGGTTGGTTGCTTTTGAATTCTCAACTTCATTGACTGTCATGCACAAAGATAGTTATTTGGAAAATGAATGGTCACCGGTCGAAACGGTTGAACCGGGAAGCGAAAACATTTTGATTAGATACACTAAGTTCAACGGACTTGTATATTTAACTGTAGGCGTGAATCTTTAACACGACATGAACTAAACGTAAAACTTATAGGTTTGAGAGTAGTCTAAATGGATTGCGTTGGCTTTGAGTCAAGTAGATGTATTCACGGGTTGGCCCGTTTGTTAACGCGTTTTCTACTAGGTATTTTTATGTTATAGAAGTAGGATTCAAAGTGTTAAACCGTTTACCACCTCTATGCTTAACAGACCAGTTTTCAATCATTGGGAATGTTAGGTATAAGCTGAAGTCTCACATTTTAACATAATAACACAAACACATCTTATTAATCTTCTAAATTAACATAATAACAAAGTTTTCATAAATCTTGACAAAGTAGATGATACTTTTTTTTCTAACTATAAAAGCGGGCACTCAAGTTTAAATATTTTTCATTGTTTTATAAATGTTATTTTTTTAAAAAAAAATTAAACAATTTAAACGAAACACACGTATAACTTGGTTACTATTTAGTATTATTTTATTTTTCAAGTAGACTTAAATTAAAATATTTTTAAACAGAAAACTTTCCTTCACAATTAACTCCTACTTCAAGTTCATCTTGAAATCAAATAATCACCAAATAATACACAAGTTTCATACATTCTCTATTTAGATCACTTACCTTTTAAATTTTTTTTAACACTTACAAAATATTCACAACAATGGAATAATATCAAAACTTGAGTAATTGTATAGAACACTAAAAAGACTGGTATTATTAGGAGATATATTTTCTCACGAAAACATTCTTTCTCTCCTTGTTTATTTTCTATTGGCAAATTGGATTTTAATAATCCAAACTATTACTCATTGGCTGTATAATCCATACTATTGATTTGACCGTTAATAATCCGAACTTTCATTTTTATTACGAACAATAGTCACTGTAGTATAATTATCATACATTCACACTCAATTTACACTTATTTTAAGCTTGATTTAACTTGTATTTTTTACATTTGGTTCAATTTCATTACTGTAAACGAAATTGAGTCGAAATCAAATGTAAATTCTTAATAATTATGATACTGGGATTGTTATTGGTAATAAAATGAAAGTAGGGATTGTTACCAGCCAAATCAATAGTATGAATTATTATCAGTAAATAAGTAATAGTTTGAATTATTAAAATTCAATTTGCCATTTCTATATTATAATATAACTTGTACTTCCCACCTCAACATTTTTCAATATTTTGAGAATTTGAGTTTGGGCTGTTTTCTGGTTCTCAATTTGGGCCAAATTCAACTTTATTAACATCAATATTGGGCTAATTAGGGCTACCCAAAATGGGTCATTTTAAAACACAAACAGAATTGGCCCAAAATGGATAGAAGAAAGAAGATGAACAAAACAACGGTTCTCCACCATACCTAACACTTCACCGATCACCGGCGATCGGCGTCTCACACGTCATCATCTTATATTCTCTTTCATTAATCAGGTTTGTTTAGGGTTTTTCTGCACTAATTTCTTTAATCGTTCGCTAATTAGGTTAAGCTTCATTATGCTCACTTTCTGTAACATCAATTGATTTGTCCCTTTTGTTAATTGACTTGTTGTTCGTGACTGAAGAAAACGATAAATAATTCTATGTGCTGTTTCATCAGCTATAAATGATTTGAACTTGAATCTGTATTGTGTATACAAAATCACATTTAGGTACCTCTTTGAGATCTCATTGTTCGAATTGGTTTGTTGATAGTTCTAGAAATTATATTATGGTACAAATTAACTCACATAACCTTGTTTACTACCTGCAAATAATATTTGTATCCTCAAATGTTTACAACATGTAGCAATTAATGAACTTGTAGTTGTATCTGGTGATTCTTTTTGTTTCTAGGATAGCAGGTTGTGATTTCTAGATATAGTTGCTATATTTTTTATTTTAAGTCATTTGATACTCTTTTTGAAAACAGTTTGTTTCAATCTGAACCCATTTAGAGTAGTTTATTGTGCTGTCTCGGAAAATTAACGCCTCAGAGGGCCTCGTGCTTGTTAAAATGAAGACGAGACCTACGAGAAATACTGAATTATTATAGAAGTTTAAAACAATTGTACAAACTACAAACTATGCTATAGGGAATTGCTAGACAATACTATAAACCATGGGTTGAATTGTATATCTTTTGCTTATCAACACTGCAAATAAACTAAATTTTGCTACTTTATGTTAGTAATCTATTTGAATAACCAATTTTACTATTTCGATTTCTTCTAGATTAAAAAAGTTAGCATACAAATATATAATAAATTGGGATATCATCTGCATTTAGATTAGTTTGTATATTGTCTCTGGTAAAAATAAAAAAATCATACTTTGATTCTTCTTTTGTAACAGAGGGAGAATTGCAATGTGTTTACTGCGTATTATGTTCATTTACAGCCTTTTTACTTTATATCATTTTCAAATTGAGATCCTTTTGACTTATCTAGTTGAATTTATCATGTTTTGATAGTTTAGGTTGACTCATGGATCAAGATGCTGCACGAACTGCAAAGGAATCACTCGAGTTAGTTTTCCAAATGTCAAATATTCTCGAGACAGGGTTAGACCGCCACACCCTTTCGGTGCTCATTGCCCTATGTGACCTTGGTTTGAACCCTGAGGCACTTGCTGCAGTGGTCAAGGAGTTCCGTAAGGACCCACCATTGACCTCCTCAACACCAACAACTCCATCAAATAATTGACCTGTAAGTTTATGTAAATCTTATATTGTTTTGTATTTTAATTTGAAGTGATTCAGTTCCATTTTTTCTTGTTAACATGTTGAAACATTCAGATGAGTTTTACCTTATTAGATGTTTTAATCTCATCAAATATGGGGAGTGAAAAAGCACGTGTTATTTATTTTTATATCATTTAACGGTGTCTCTGGATTCAGAATTTGGAATGAGAAAATCAGAATGGAAAATGATAGATAGATTTTTGGCTTAAGGTATGCGTTTTCAAGTTTAGAAATGGGGGTCTCCCATTATCTGAGATAGAGTTATGGTTTGCCTAAATCCCACCCTCGTGTGGATTTTAGTGGGTATCGTTTCTGTTGTTATATTTAAAATCAAGCATTCTTTAGAATGGACAAAATATCGATGCCACCTACAACATGGGTTACAACTCTACCTCC
The DNA here is from genome assembly GCA_025215565.1 of Flaveria ramosissima. Taxonomy (NCBI): domain Eukaryota; kingdom Viridiplantae; phylum Streptophyta; class Magnoliopsida; order Asterales; family Asteraceae; genus Flaveria; species Flaveria ramosissima. The sequence goes on from CM046046.1 coordinate 38,519,220, forward strand.
TTGTTCTATTTGTAATAATTATATTATACATTGATATTTAAGAAATTAAAACATCAAAATCAAATAACAATTCAACCATCTTGAGGAGATTAATTACAACAACAACAACAAAAAAAAAAGAAAGAAAGAGAGTTGATGTTTCCATGGAGATTCAGTTCTGGCATATATTGGGAATATGAGAAATTTTAGGCCACTCTACACCAATATCCTTTTCACACCTTTTGCTTAGATGTTTACATTTGGATATCACAAGTTTATTCAAATCCTTGAAACTTTGAATCTCATTTGGTAGAGAAAGTAACCCGTCGCACCCTACCAATCTTAGTACCTCGAGTTTTGGAAGATTACTTGGCAAGGAAACCAAATTCGGACAGTTGTAAATGTCTAGTTTTTGTAAACAACTAAACATATCGCTCGTGTCTCCAAACATGTTTTCCTTGTCATCATGAAAACACTTGAAAGAATCCATGTATGACAAGTTAATGACCCTAAGATTGGGTAATCTCCCAAGCAGTGGAATATGCTCACAGTTCTTGCAATTATAAAAACTTAGTTCAACCAAATTTCTTAAATTGACCATCCAACTTGGAGAAATAGTCTTTCCCATGTAATAAAATATTTTCAACTCCTTGAGGCTTGGATTCGGTTCAAGTCCCTCGAGAACTTCTTCATCATGTGCAACTCTAGTACTTCCTTTCATAGTTTCTGTCATACGAATGCCCGACCAACGTAGGAATAAAGTCTGCAGATTTCTTTTTCCTTTGAGATTAGCACTCTTGGCCTCACTAAAACCTCCAACACTCTCAAGTGGTACTATTTCCAACTTCCCCTCAAGAAGATTTAGATCCTGTAGTTCTCCTATTTTCGCCCCACTCATGTTACCAAGACGAAATAATGGAAGTATTCGGAGACTAGTTAGTTCTTTGATTCCTAATGGCAAATCCGTGAGTGAATAACACCGATTGATGTCCAAGCATTGAAGATTCTTCATGTTTCTTAGGCCCTCGGGTAACTTACGCAGGTTCGAACAAGAATCCAAAAGCAACACTTGCAAGTTCTGTAGATGAATAATCGACTCCGGTAGAACTTCTATACTTGAGTGGGATAAGTTCATGTATGTCAGATGTTGGAGTTTGCTAATTGATTCTGGCAATTTATGCAAATTCTTGCAAGAATACAAAAGTAGCACTTGCAAGTTTTGGAGATATATAATCGAATCGGGTAAATGTTCTATACTTGAGTGTGATAAGTTCAAGTATTTCAGATACTTCAGTTTGCAAATTGATTCAGGCAATGTATTTAACCGAATACTATGCAAGTATATTACCCTTAAATACACGTGGTTAGAAATCTGGCTAATGCTACCTTCATTCATCTTTCCGAACATGAATAGAGACCTTAACGATGTTAACTTTCCTAAATCTTGAGGTGAAAAGAGAAAACCTGGACATGATGAGCTCAAATGAAGCACCTCATTTGGGATGATAACGTCCTTATCGGAGTCTATAACTAAACAATCATCTCCCATCACATGTCGTGCCATGTCATGCATCAAATCATGTATTATATATCTATCACCCGAGAAGATCTTAACCTTAAAAATGAAGGACCTCCAAACCAAACAATCAAAAACTTCTTCCGCAAGCACATACAAGCTTATTTCTCCACGAGGTGGAATGAAACCGTTTGACACCCATAACGGAATCAATACATCCTTTTTCATATCATAGCCTTTCGGAAACAAACAACAATAAGCAAAACATATCTTTACATGTGGAAGCAAGTTGTCATAGCTTAACTTCAAAGCAGGCAAGATGTTATTCTCTTGCAACTCCCATATGTTGTTGTCTTTCACACGCTGCCAATCGTGTGTACTACTTTTCGACCACATTAAGCCACCCAAAGTCCTCACAGCCAAAGGCAGTCCTTCACATTTCTTAACTATTTCCCTTCCAATAGGCTCTAGCTCACTTATATCATCCCCCTTTCTCCCTTTTGCAAATGCAAGGTTCTCGAATAATGTCCACGAGTCATCTTCTGATAAACGTCCTAGCTTATGTTGTAACTCGGGGACCTCAGCCATCATTTGGGTAGTTGTTTGAGATCGTGTTGTGATCACAACAACGCTTCCTTCTGCACCACAGCTTAATGTTTCACTTAATTGATCCCATTGAGTCTTTCCACTTTCTTCCATACAAACATCATCTAGTACAATTAAAAACTTCTTTCCCCTTAACTTGCTTTGAAGGGACTCTTGCAATATATCTAGCGGAAGAAGTCCACACTCGTGTTTATTTATAGATTCAATAATTCTTTTTGTTGTATCATAAATATGGAACTTAGAGACATGCACGAAGATTTTTAACTCGAAATATCGATTCACCCTTTCATGGTTATAGACTAAGTGAGCTAGAGTAGTCTTTCCAACACCTCCCACACCCCATATACCATACACTCGAATCTTATCTTCGCCATGTTTTCCCATATCTATGTTACATATCTTTTCAATTACCATCTTCATATCATCACTTCTTCCAACGATAATTGATGAATGAATACGCGAGCTAGTTTCCCTATCTGGCATCTCAACTTCAAATCCCACATCTACATGACTTATAGCACCTAAAGCGGTCAGTTTCAACTCAATTCTCTTGGATGCAATGACATCTATTTTCTTTCTTATGGCTTTAACTTTGTAAGCAATCCTAATTTGGAACATAAGTGGATTATGATCGGAGGAGAAGAAGGCGCTTACCATTTTTACGATGCCCCTTTCTTTGCGTAGACGTTGTATCATAGCTTCAGTTGAGATCTTGTCCAACACATCTTCTAATTCCAACGACGCTGATCTTACCCCCTTAAGCCATAACTCTACAACCTTATCTTTACTGTGTTTCTCTGCTGCATCTTGAAGAACAGCTTCAATGTGATCAAAACCATCCTTGAGCGCCAAAATATCGTTTTTGAATCCCCAAAGTAGACCGAACTCTTGTATAGCTTCAGAAGTCAGTCTCCTCGACACGTCCCTCACAAGGGTCGAAACAGCTGCATGATCTCCCATGATCAAGAAATGTAGGTTTCAAACCAAAGCAAGAAAGTGAAGAAATTGTTGTTCTTTCCTATATTAATGTGGTTGTTTAAATCTTGTCTATTGGTTGATAAAGTCCAGGTCATTGCTTACCTAATTGGATAGTTGAAAATGTTGAATATTATTTTCATGGGCCAGAGGGAGAACACGTCCAACTTTGACTATTCAAAAATGTTTAAAGTATATGAAAAAGTATAATTCACTAGAAGTAGTTTATAATTTATTTAGATTTTAGAGGAATAACTTGGTAACTTGCTTTGTTAATTATTAATTAAGGGGATTTGTTCAGAACAGGTAAGGAACAAGTCAAAGAAAGTCAGAACTTAATATAGTAAAATAAAATTAAATTTAAATATTACTGAAAGTATTATAAATAAGATAATACGTTATAAAATGAAATAAACAATCCCATATGTATTAAATGATATTCTAATTTAGAAGAACATTATTAAATAGGAACAAATTCTGAATTGGATAGGGTACTTGTATCCTATGTTTAAAACGTTATATCAAATGTTTTAAAATTTTGAATAAAATTACAATTGTGTCATATTTAAGTACTTTGTATGATATTATAGATAATATAACTCTTTGGACATAATTGTTAATTTTACTAAAAAATTACAACACCTAATACAACTTATTAAACATAAAGTACAAATACTCTATGTAATAGTTCTTCTTTTGCACCTATTTAATAAATTTCCTCTTTTATTATAATATTATAAATTAACATTTAAATTAATATTTACAAAAGAATTTTATAACTAAATACTATTAAATTAAGAATCACCTTATCTAAATACTTAAGTATATAATTATCATATATTTTTATATAGCAGCAGCGTTTAAGCTAGGTCGGAAAAAACTTCGATAACACCCGTCGTATCGTGTGGGCCAACTCACTGTATTTGTACTACTTTATAATACATCTCTTTAAGATAAAATTGACATTTCATTTTAGATACATCTAGTAAGAGTATTTTGGGTATTTGATACTTTTGGTATTTATTACTAAACTAGAAGTAAGTCCCCGCGTTACGGCAGGGACGTAAAACTGTACCAAATAGCATAAATGTCACACCACTGTCAACTTCCACCAACACTGAAGTTGAGTTGTGTTAATGCGGAGAAATTAGACCGAAACGTAAAACATAGAAAACTTTAATTAAGTCGATCTATGACCCGCGTGTTGCAATGAACCTGTCAAACATGTATAAATAAACATAAAAAAAAGTTAAACCACACATGCACGTTGCGCCGTATTAAGTCACAAAGTTTAGAATGAAACGTAAAACGAAACGTAAAAATATTAAACCACACACATGTTGCGTCGTGTTAATTTGCAAAACTAAGAACGAAACGTAAAACAGAAACTTACGATAGATAAAAGTTGAGTTATATTTGTGAAGTTAAAAAATTGTAAGGTCAAATTGCAAAAGATAAAAAAAATTGGGTTAAAAAGTAAAAAAAATCAATTTTTTTGAGGTAACATTGCAAAAATGAAAAGTTTAAAGTTAAAAGTAGAAAATTAATTTTTATAAAACAGTCTAAACATAAAGTACAAACACCTTATGCATAGAAAAGTTAAAAATTAGTATATTATAAATTTTATCTAATGAGATATTATTTAATATGCTTTCAAAGATTACAATAATAATAATTTTGATATTTATGATTATATTTTGTTAATTAATGATATTATTTTATATGCTTGAAAGAATAATACAATAATAATAAATTATCATATTAATAATAATAATATTAACAAGAACAACACATAATTATGTTATCTTATTATTTACAATTGAAAAGTGTGTTTATGTTATGCTATTCTAATTGTAACAATTTAATAAAAACGAAATGATAGTCATAATACAATGTTTTATATTTGCTAAGAGTTTTATTCGAACGATTTTAACGTATTTGTTTTAATTGATATCCACAATCTATCAAATATTATATGTTCGGTGACATTATGATAACGTTATAAAAATAAATCACTAAAGCATATGTAGATATCCATAAGAATCCGTGTGTATATATAATTAAACACATCAAACCAAGAGAAACTCAAAAATTACCATTGTGACATTCTCATATATGTTGAAAATCGAGACGCGACGAAGCACGTGTCTACCCCTAGCATGCTACAAGATAGGAGGTGATGGTGATGTTTGTTTCATTATGTAATTTTGAAATCATTACGTGATTATAATTCAATATGATATTTTTGGTTCATTGATGTTATTACATTATTTACAGGCATGTCTACTGACGATTTAATTGTTGTTATAAGCCATAATTCTCCAAATGATGATAAGCTGCAAAATGAAGACGATAAAAGATTAATTGCCATTTTTTTGTTTAGTCTTGTAACTTATTTGAATTGATGAAACCTTAAGTTGTGTTGTTATAGAGATGTTATTGTATATTAGTAATGAAACAATATTTTGATTATATTAGTTATCTTATTATATATATATATATATATATATATATATATATATATTATTTTATATATATGCAAAATGTATTGATATTATATATTTTGAGGTAAAAAATATGATATGGTGTATGCTTAATATTTGAACTCTGTTACTAACTATTATGTATATGTAACAAGATATTACATACATGTACATGTAACAAAAAGTGATGCTACGATGTATGATTATGTTTACGACGACCCGGTTTTAAGGCCGTTGGATTAATGAACTCAATCAGAGTTTGTTTGACCTGTCTTAAGAGGGGCTAAAAATTAAAAGATGTATAAGAAAAGAACTACTTTATACATAGCAAATAAATTATGAAAATGTGAACCTACCGTCACACACACTAAGAATAGTATGAGCGGAAGTAGGGTTCGTGTCCTCAGGGATACGTGTCAATTATTTTATACCAAAAATGTTTTAGCACAGTTACTTTGATTGATTATGGACTAGGGAAGGTGGGGGGTTTAACTACAAACTAAAACTTAAAGTAATTTGCAAAAAATAGAAAAATTTCCAGTGACCCGACACGGCCGTGTCAAAACTGTAAAGGAAATTCCACGCGGCCGTGTTAAGGTTCTGCCAGAAAAACGAAAATTGACATTTTTTTGTATTTTTTTATTATGAAAAAGAGATTATTGAAGACGTTAGTTAAATTATGAAATAAATCAAATATAAAAACTAATTCCAACACTAAGGTAATTTCTTGATTCGATTTGGCTTACGATCATTAACGATTACGGTGCAATGACAATTTTCAATTAATGGTTTGTATCGATACTAGACATCACGCCGTTCGGATATCCCCTCTATCTAATGTCCAATCAATCGCAGTTCGTTGATTGGAGCCAACCCGCTACTCTAAGCTCACGCCGTTCGGATCTTAGTGTGCGGGTTGCAACGATAGAAGTATCGATTATAATTAAACACACACGCCGTTCGGTATGCCTAACTAGATTGTGTGATTCTATAACGAGAATGAATTCATAGACAAACTCAAACCGTTAATTGTTCCTTATATCAAAAGCAAAACTTGATTAGGGTTTTAAATTTTGAAGAACTTTATTAGAAAAATTAATAAGTTGATCAGGTTTATTAACAATCTAATATATACCGGATTAGATCCGGGTTTAAGATCAAGAATCAAACAAACAAACCACTAAAATAAAAACATCTCATAAACGCTTCACATAAGTTCAAAACGCAATCATAGAAATTGAACCTTAATGTTGAAATCAAAGAGTGCCCTAGCCGGACATGATGGCTAGATTAATGAAAACAAAAACTTACGAAAACAAAACCTCAAAAATAATTAATTGATCTTCAAAAGTGGAGAAAAATAGGTCCTCCTTTTGTCCTTTCTGCAAATCTCCAAGAACTTCTTCTTTCCTTGTAGTTGATGCCCAATGTAGCCACCAAAAAAAGTTCTTTGCTTTCTCCCTTGATCGATGCCCCTCTCCCTTGCTGCAGCTTTTCCTTTTATCTTTTTTTGAGTTCCCTCCTTCTTCCAACCAACTCTCCCCTTTTTTTGGTTTTAAAGTTTGGATCTTTATCTTTAAAGTTTGAATCTTTATCACTAAAGTTTGAGTCTTTATCTTTTTCAGCCATTTGATTATTCTACAAAAACCAAAAATACACAAGAGTAGATTCCATCCTACCAAAACTACTCTTTTATAATTAAAATAAAAGATGCATGCAATTAATGCAAAATATATGCTGAAATACAACCTAAAATTACTATAATTCATGACAAAAAATATAACTAACAAACTCTGTTACTAACTATTATGTATATGTAACAAGATATTACATACATGTACATGTAACAAAAAGTGATGCTACGATGTATGATTATGTTTACGACGACCCGGTTTTAAGGCCGTTGGATTAATGAACTCAATCAGAGTTTGTTTGACCTGTCTTAAGAGGGGCTAAAAATTAAAAGATGTATAAGAAAAGAACTACTTTATACATATGTAAAAAAAGTTCTCATAAAATTAAAAGATATTATTTATAACTTATGAGATTTGTGTAAAAATAACTTTGCACGTGTGTGAATTTTAAAAATTATCTCCTTTTTAACTTGAGCAAAACTAAACACTTAATTACCATTGGCTTTTGAATCAATTAGCTTGCCAATACTCTTGATGAAAAGTTTTCTGGTTCGTTTCGCAATTACATCAACTTTCACAGTTATGTTTTCATTTGGTAGTTACAAGTAGAATTTTAGAATTTTGCACTTAAAAACGTAAGTATAATAGCTCGAGGGAGAGAAAAATAATGTTACCTTAAAAGATCAATATATCGTGATATTGGGAATGTGAGAAATTTTCGGCCAATCTACACCTTTATCTTTTTCACACCTTTCACTTAGATGTTTACAATTGTGTATCTGTAGTACGTTCAGATCCTTGAAACTTTGAATCTCATCCGGTAAAGAAGCTAATTCCGTACACCCTTCTAATTTTAGATTCTTGAGTTTCGGAAGGTTACTTGGCAAGGATATCAACCTTGGACAATTATGAATTTGTAAGTTTTGTAAACACAGAAACATATTGGTGGTGCCTCCTAACATGTTTGTGACTTCATCATGAAAAATCTTCAAAGAAGCCATTTGCAGCAACTTAATGACCCTAAGATTGGGTAATCTCCCAAGTGATGAAATATGATCACAATGCTCACACCAAGAAAATTGAATTTCAACCAAATTTCTTAAATTCGCCATCCAACTTGGAGATATAATCTTTTCCATGTAAGCATTTTTCATCAATTCCTTGAGACACAGATTTGGTTCTAGTCCCTCGAGAACCTCTTCGTCGTATACAAAATTGTTTGGTTTAGTTTTCCTTTCATATCCACCGCTCTTAAACCAATTCAACATCAAAGCCGACAACTTTGTTTTGCATTTGAGATTGGCGCTCTTGGCCTCATTTAAACCTCCAACATTCTCAAGTCCTGATATCTGCAACTGTCCCTCAAGAAGATTGAGATCCCCCAGTTCCCATATTTTGGCCCCACTTTCTTCACCAACAGGGAATACTGTAAGTAATCGAAGGCTAGTTAGTTCTTTGATCCCTAATGGCAAATGCCTGAGTAAGAAACAAAGATTGGTGTCCAAACACCTTAGACTTGACATGTATCTTAGACCATCAGGCAACTTACGCAGATCCTGACACGAATACAAAAGCAACACTTGCAAGTTCTGTAGATAAATAATAGACTCCGGTAAAAGATGAATGCTTGAGCGTGTTAAGTTCAAAAATATCAGATGTTTGAGTTTGCCAAATGATTCAGGCAATGTATACAGATGCCCACAATAACTTAAATTCAACACTTGCAAGTTTTGGAGATAAATAATGGACTCAGGCAAAACCTCTATAGATGATTTTGATAAGTTCAAGTATTTCAGATGTGTGAGTTTGCAAATTGATTTAGGTAACATCCTTAACCTAGGCAAGTGTAATACCCTTAGATACACATGGTTGAAAATTTGACTAATGGAGGACTCATTAATCTCTCTGAACATTAATACTGACCTTAATGATGTTAAGTACCTTAATTCTTGAGGTGTCAAAGGAGAATCTGGACATAACAAGCTCAAATGAAGCACCTCATTTGGTATATTAACTTCCTTACCTACATGCTCTATAAGTAAACAGTCATCTCCCATCACACGTAGTGCCATATCATGCATCATAGCATGCATCTTATATTCGCACTCGTTAACAACCTGAAAGAAGGACTTCCAAACCAAACAATTAAGAATTTCTTCCCCAAACATATACAAGTCATTTCCTCCTCCGGGTGGAATGAAACCGTTTGACACCCACAACAAAATCAATACATCCTTTTCCATAACATAGCCTTTAGGAAACAAACAACAATAAGCAAAACATCTCTTTAAATAAGGAGGCAAGTTATCGTAGCTTAACTTTAAAGCCGGAATGATTTTATTTTCTGGCAACTCCCATATGTTGCTGCCTTTCACAAGTTGCCAATCGCTTGTACTGCTTTTCGACCACATTAAGCTACCTAAGGTCTTCACTGCCAAGGGCAGTCTTTTACATTTTTCAATTATCTCCCTTCCAATAGGCTCTAGCTCACTTATGTCAGCCCCCCCTCTACCTTTAGCAAATGCGAGCTTCTTGAATAATAACCACGAGTCCTCTTCTGATAAGCATCCTAGATTATGTTGTAACTCGGGAACCTTAACCATCATTTGGCTAGTTTTCTGAGATCGTGTGGTTATAAAAACAAAGCTTCCTTCTGTCCCACATCTTAATATCCTACTTAATTCATCCCACTTGGCTTTTTCTATCTTCAATCCAAACATCTTCTAGTACAATCAAAAATTTCTTTCCCTCTAACTTGTTTTGAAGCGACTTCTGCAACGTCTCTAGCTGTGTAAGCGTACATGCGCGTTCATCTATAGATTCAATGATTCCTTTTATTATCTCTTTAACTTGGAACTTTTCAGAGACATACACCCAACATTTTACGTTAAAATATTTTCTCACCCTTTCGTGGTTATAGACTAATTGAGCTAGAGTAGTCTTTCCCATGCCTCCCATACCCCATATGGCATACACTAGAATCTCACCATTCTCATATGATACTATATCTTTGTTACATATTGTTCTAGTTACCATATCAGTTACTTCGTTTCTTCCAAAGATAATTGAAGAATCATGTATCACCGAACTCGTTTCCCTATCTGGCATCTCACCTTCAAATCCCACATCTACATGACTTATGGTACATGAAGGAGTCAAACTTAACTCAAATCTTTTCTATGCAATGGCATCTAGTTTTCTTCTTATGCTTTTCACTTTGTGAGCAATCCTAACACGGAACATGAGTTGATTATGATTAGAGGAGAAAAAGGCTCTTACCATATGTCTGATGCCTATTTCTTTGTGTAGACGTTGTAGCAAAGCTTGAGTTGAGATCTCGTCCAACACATTTTCTACCTCCAAGGATGCAGATCTGAGACTCTTAAGCCATAACTCTACAGCCTTTTCCGTGATGTGTTTCTGTTCTGCATCTTCAAGAACAGCTTGGATCTTAGTGAAGTCTTCCTTGAGAGTCAAAATATCAATTTTGAATCCCCAAAGTAGGCCAAATTCTTTGATAGCTTCAGTGGTCAATCTCCCCACCACCTCCTTCACAAGGGCAGCAAGAGCTGCATCTCCCATGATTATTGTTTCAAAATAATAGTATGAAAAGTATGTGTATGCCACTGAATGATCGATCTTAATTCAAGAAGTGTAAGTTTTATAATCAAGGCAACAAAGTGAAGATATTGAAAAAGCAATTGAACAGCTCTGTATTATATTAATGCAATGATTGAAAGAATATATTTAGTGTGTGCTAGCTTTTCTTTTTCTTTTGTTAATGATCCACAGTTGGATATGAATAGAAAAACATATTATATATAGTCGATGCTTTAATTATTCGTCTGATCAGGGACAATACAATTGCTAATCATTGAGACTGAAATTAAAAAGAATACATCATGGTGCTCCAGATGATCATACAATCAATAACACACATATATATGCAATAATTGGAAAGCTAAAAAACACAGGTAAACCACATGTGAGTAATTCATTGAAACATACACCTTAAAACAAAATATAATAAATCACGTTTCAAATAGTTTATGCAACAAACCCTTGAACCCAATGCATGGATATAACAAAAGTTGATTGGACTAAAACATAAGTAAACAAAAACCAAAACATAAAGTCTACATACCAAGTGTTTGTTACCTTGTATTAAGGCTATAGAGTGCCAAATTTAACGCATGTGATGGCAAGGCGTAAATACCTTCACCATGAGGTAAAACACCATCCTCTGCTAAACTCACCAACTATCGCTTCTCCAAATTGTACCCAGACGAATCCTAAATTAAAAGAGGATTTCACCAAGTTTTGTTAGCTATATTGAAAAACCATTCTTTTGGTAGCAAATCATGTATATTGAAACAAATAATGAACATTTTATGTACGTATGTCATCTAAAAGGTGAAGAATATTTTGTAGATATTATATATGGATTTATTTATCTTTGAAATATATTATTATAGTAGCATAAGTCATTTTATATGAGTTTGAATATTTTCTTTAGAAACATTCATTGATTTCCCCAAAGCGAAACCAAATAATTAATTTATAAAGTCTTTGCGGGAGTCAAAAGAAAGAAAGACGGGAGGGACTGAGAGAAAGAGAAAAAAACAAATTTACCAATTAGGATCGATTATGATCTATGGAATGTGAGAAATTTTAGGCCACTATACACCAGTCTCTTTTTTACACCTTACCATTAGGCGTAAACTACCCGTTATATCAAAGTTCATTCAGATCTTTAAAAATTTGAATCTCGTCTGGTAGATAAACTTTGTCA